>JACAFY010018600.1:0-13169 GCA_015252635.1 Dictyostelium capitatum | reverse complement strand
AATATTGAATGAAATATTTTATATTATGAAGTAATTAATATCACATGAGATATTTAATATTATGAAAAGTTTAATATTGCATGAAATATTTAATATCACTGTATATTGTAATATTGGTGTATACATTTTCTGTAGGTTATGTGGGTTATGAAAAAAAATTCAGTTGGTTCTGAAAAAAATTCTGAAATTATTATATTAGTTATATGAGTTCCTACGGTTTTCACTCGATAACTAATATAATTTATGATGGTTTTCTGTGTATTCTGTAAAATACCCCTTTGCCGTGATATCCGAATAACCAAAAACAGAATGGAAATCACAAAAGAAATCATTGATTATCTAGTTGAATTTAAATCAAATGAATTCATTCAAAAAATAATCGGTAATTTGAATTTGCACACATTTAAATCTTGTGGATTGGTTGAATATGCAATTAAATTATTTGATGACAATTCAATTACACATCCATATACTATTGGTGATGTTTTTAAAAATGCAATTAAAACTTGTGATATTGATTCATTAACACGTATAATTACCGAAAATGTTAACTATGAAGCTCAAATTACATTTTTTCAAGATTATTTACCTGGTTTACCGTTAATTTCTCTACCAATTCAAAATTTAATGAAATTATTGAATTTATTTGAAACAATCAATTATGATTGCTATACTAAAGATTCATTTATTAAATTAATACATTTAATTTGTTCAAGAAAAGATATTAATTTGGATGAATTTAATCAAGTATCATTACCATTCAATAAATTTAAAAATTCAACAATTGATATATTGGTACATTCAATATTGACTGGTAATTTACAAATAAGTTAAATCCAATTTCAGATCAAAATTTTTTTATCGTTGGGACTCTATCTTAATTACTCGTTCAATGTATTATGACAACTCAAATGAAAATGATGATATTCAAAATGTACAATGTATTGAAATCATTTTGAATTATTTAAACAATGAAATTAATTTACATGAATCTGGTGGTGTTAGTAACAACAAACCAATTAATATTGAAATATATTCAACAATAATAAATTATTATTACAAAGGAATAATTTCATCAGAAGGTGTTGATTTGGATGTTATATTCAAAGCAATTGAATTAATTCAACAAACCATAATATTAAATCCAATATTAAGCAACCATCACAATATATCACTGTTCAACATTCACAGTCCCATTCATTCTTTTATATTTGTATCAAAGATATAAAATTTCAAAAATATTTAACGAATCTACCATTTATTAGAACAATTCTTGAAAATAATCCTGGAGAATATTTTGAAAATATGATTTATGAAACCAATGGTTATGATATTGCCAAGTATTTGGATCCATCAATATTTACTTTTGATTATTTATTTGGTAATGGTATTGATGGTAATAATGGTGCATCTTTTGATGAAGTTTTGGAAAAGTTGGTTCTTCATTTATCAAGAGCACCTGCATTCAATGATAAACAATTGATCGTTGAAGAGAGTGATTATTATAATGTATCATTAGATTTTGACTTGCAATACTTTTTAGATATCAACAGAACTGATTTATACTTTAAATTAATAGATGAAATTCAACAACAATTAAATGATCCATCATTTGTAATTGGTAATTTTCCAACTATACTTAGTCAAAAAGAAATTAATGATCATAATTCAATAACTGGTAATGGTAATACTAATGGTGGTTGTGATTATGAATTATATCAACAAACAAATGGTAGAGTATTCAAATTTTCAACAGGTTTATTTAAAGCTGACTGTTTAATGTTTGAAAATTCGGAATCAGATTTTCAAAAGTTTATTTCATTTTGTTCATACTATTCAATAGTAGATTGTATAAAAGATTTTGATAAAAATTGGGTAAATGATAATTTTATAAATCATTTTAATCAATTTAAATCAATTGTTAATACAATTAAAGGTGATGATCATCAACTATTTAACAATGAATGTTTTGAACGAATGAAATCATATAATAATTCAACATGTAATGATTTATATTGTTATGGTTTAAAAATTGACCATTTATTTAAATATGAAAATCATTTTATTTCAGCGGGTGATAATAATTTAATTTCAACTGGTAAATTAAATGAAAAATTAAAGTACAATCCAGAAGATGGTAAAGATTCAATTCATTTCAATTTGGTATTACGTAAATTATTATCAAAATCATTTAAACATTCAGATTTACAAAATTATTTAATCTGTACAAAACCATTAATTGATGATGCAATAGAATATGGTTGTATCGATTTTTTAAAATATTGTTATGAAAATAGTACTATTAAATCAAAAAATAATGATAATATTGATATAGATGGCATTCAATTATTACAATATGTTAAGCAACAATTAATATCACATTATGATTATAAATATGTAAATTGGTTAAACAAATAAATAAATAAAAAAAAAATAGATCATATTTAGTTTTTTCATTTACATATTATTAAATTAATTATTAATTTATTATTTCAAAAGTTTAACCATGTTAAAACCCCTCCTTTTAATAAATATCATTAATAATTGATTATAAATGAACTATTAGTTGAAAATAAATTTTTAAATTTTATTCAATCAAGAATTAAAGGGAGAACCAACATCAGTTATTGAACTATCATGAATTTTTACAAATGATACACCATCTTTATAAACAGAACTTTTAACCATTGTTTGACAATCAGCCCATTGAGCTTTAGGTAAATCAAATTCTTTAATAATTGAACCAAATGTTCTTGAATCAATTGACTTTTTGACATTACCTTTTGGATATGTTGGTAATATTCTATCAATTACAGCATATATTTTTTCTTTATATTCAGCAGTAGTACAAAACCAAAATACATCAGAATTTGGTGCATCAATTGCAATTAAAAATGAATTTTTGTCTTGAATAATATCAGTCTATAAAACAAATATAAGAGTATTAAAATAAAATAATAACAACTAATTACCCTATGTATATGATGTGTACTTACTTTAGGATCATAACCACTTTGTTGAAAACCACAACAATCAGAATAAATAAATTCCAATTGGAATGTATTATTTTTTAATCTAATTTTATTATCATCAACTATAACTTCCCAATTGTGTGGTTCAACTATGAAATTTGTTTGAGTTGTTTTTAGAGTTTCTTTTGTATCCTTTGTACTAAATGTATTAAAAATCCAACCAACAGATTTACTGAATAGTGATAAATCAGTTTCATCAACAATTGTTTTTACAAATGAATCTTTTTTAATATTTGGATCTTTAAAATAACTAGATACTTTTTTACTTGTTAATTTGATAAGTTCACCAAGTAAATTGATTTTTTTAATATCATGTCTACTATATAATACAGTTTCTTTAATCAAATCAATTGCACATTTATTATATTTATCACCAGCAGCAGAACCTTTTTTAGCCATTACAAAATGTGATGCACCATTGATACTCCAAAATTCACATCCAGGAATATTAGAACTTTCTTGTTTACCACCAATTTCACTATTCGTAATATCGTCACGAATATATTTTTTAACATCTTCAATTCTTTCAATATCTTTAAAATTGTGAACTACAACTACGGCTTTTTTATCTTTTGCTTCTAAATAAAGATTATGACGATGTTGTATTTTACAAATATCCGAATTTTTACCAGTACCAACTACATCAATGATTATACTACCCAAAGAATGTGCAGATGAAATGTAATCATCAGTGGCTTTTACATTTCTAATTTTATTTGAATGTTCATCAGTTTCTTGTGATGAAGATGATAACCTATTCCAACCCATTGAATCAAGATAGACATAATTTGGACGTAAACGTGAATGATAAAATGCAAATGAAGGTGTACTATATCCATATGATGAGTTGAAATTGGCTTCTTCAAGTTCATTTAATATATATGTTTTACCAGAATTATATTCACCACTTAATACAACACACACCAATCCATAGTTTTCTTCCAAATTAATGAATTTCTTTGCAAATTCTGATAGTGAAAGATATATACTCCATCCTTCAGCCAATGATAATATCGATTTTGCATCAATAATTGCATCATATGATGTAATATGTTGTTTAATTTTTAAATAACTACCAATATCCAATACCCATAATATTGATAACAAAATTGGAAATAATATTATTGCAGCAAATTTTATTATTTTTCTTCTTCTTTTTTCTTTCAATATACCAATTCTAATTTCTTCTTGAAGGATTCCATTATTTTTAATATTATCAGCTCTATTTTGTTCAATTTCATTTTGATCGATATTATTGTCACCCATTTTAAAATTTATTACAATGTTTATAAATTTATCTATTTATTTTCTTATTTTTTTAAAATGAATTTGAAATTATGCACCGTCATAAAGTTATTTTTTTTTTCTCTTTGTGTATTTTTTTTTTAAAATTTGATTATTATCATAATAAATCAACTAAGCTCGGAAAAAATAAACCCAACTTTTTTTTTAAATATCTCAAGATATTATTTTTTTTTTATTAATTTATTTTTTATTATATAATTTTTTGTATGGCAAATATTAAATTATAATATAAATCATTTTTATATTTAGTATTAGATAACTAGAAATTGCGAATATGAATTTACCATTAATGGCAATAAAGAACAATAATATAACTGATCACAAATGAATCATATTCTTTTCAATTATTTCAGTAATCATCAGATTTGGAATGGGCAATTATTAATTCACCTTTATTGGTTTCTTGAAATCATTAGTTCAATATCTACCACAGAGAGAAAAAATTACAACTACACAAATGCAACCATATACCAATCAAAAATAGACAAATCAATTAAATTAGCATTTGTTTATATAGAGATGAAATATTAAAATTGATATTAGATACCCACAAATATTTAATTCATCACAAATATTTAATTCATCACAATCATCATTTGAAAGAAATAAGAAAGAAGTTAAAATTAGAAGAAGGTCAATTTATATGATTGTTACAAATTCATTTATTAAATTAGGGTCCTTCAATTTTTCAATTCAAATCAACAGAAATTCAAAATAGATTATTAGATTTACATTGTTTTAACAAGATCATGGTTAGTCAAATGAAAGGTTATCAGATTTAATTGATATAATATTGAAAACAAGAAACATTGGCGATGGTGTTAATAGAAATAAGGAAATTCATATGTTTTTTACATTCATTAAAGATTCCAATGAAAAAGAAGCTTGTGTAGTTGTTATACATTAGGCATTGGTGGCAGTGAACATGGTTGTAAAAATCCAAATAATACCAATAGTAATAACAATAGTAATAACAAATAAATTTAAATATAACGAAATCTCTTTTAACTTTTTTCAAATAAAAATCTAGATTTTTAAATTTTATTTATTTTTATTTATTTTTATTTATTTTTTTATCAAATTTTCCATTTTTTTTAACCAGGCTGAATCCTGTCATGTTATTGTGTGGTAATAGAATCAAAAGATATAGAGATGATTATGATATTGAAACTGATAGTTATTAATTTTTTAAAATTTTTTGATTCTAGAACATCTTTTTTTTTATTTTTTTTTATTTTTTTTTTTGTGATATATATATTTTTTTTTTATATTTTTTTTTTTTATATTTTTTTTTTTTCCTTTCGCTATCATGGCTGAATCTTATTCTTTTCTTTCTCACTCCAAACACAAAAAAAGTTTTAGAACATTCAGCTCTATCATTCCATCCGGATTTTCTATAATTTTAAAAAAGCCTAATGAGGAAAAAATATATAGTTTAGACAAGGTAGGTAGAATTATATTCCATAATATAATTTTTAAACAAATACTGATAGCCTTTTAAAGATAGATACCCTTTGTGATGATATAAACAAACTATTGGAAGAAGGAATTTCAATCTCACTAGAGAATAATAATGAAAATCCTAAGAAACTCAAAATTATTAAATCGTTTTTAGATTGGAAATTAAAACAAAAAAACTTCAGATCATATGGAATTTTGAGAAACGATGTCGATAATGTTGGTTTTTGGGTAACATTTTATTTAAACTATAACATTAAATTGGAAATATATGATGAATTAGAAGATATAGAAAAAAAAATTGTAGGTAATTTGTATATTTACGGAATATTACTCTGTATTAGCTATTAACTTTAAATCTACAAGTATATACTATCAGACTACAGAGGATTAGAAAAGTATATGGAAACACAGTTGGGATCTAATACATCAGTCAATAATTTTGAAAATATTTTCAGAAAGATTTCACAGATCAAAGATGTTTATGTCAACATCGAAAATGATTTTCTAAATGTTCAACTAAATCAAATCAAGTATCCGTTATTGATAGTTGGGAAAAATGGTGCTGGGAAAACAAGGTTAATGAAGTACATAGCAGAAAGACCAGAAAGCCTCCACTTTAATAGTTCATTTTATTTAAATGAGTCATGCATTTCATCATTTGATGATATATCTGGATTGACAGGGGGTTTTTTTAACTCTTTCAAGACTGTTTACGCCGCACAATCATATTTGGAGACGCGTCCAGACAACCAATTCGTTACTAGTACCAAAAATCTTATCTGGGACACCATTAATAAAACTTTGAAAAAATATGGTCTGAATTTTAGTCTTGTTGCATCAAAAAATGGTAGTTTGCAATTTAAAATAGGTGAAAATTATAATGTTGGGTATAAAGATTTATCTTCTGGTGAAAAAACACTCTTTGTATTAATTTCTTGGATCTCATTTTCCCCAAGTGTTGACCAACAAGTTGCGTTACTAGATGAAATAGAAACTACATTGCATGCAGATTCTCTTCACCATTTGTTTGAATTCATCAAAAATACTAATTTCAAGGTTATTATTTCCACCCATAGCGCTACAACATTAAGAATATCTGGGAACTTCCAATACAACTATTGTCATATCATTAGAAATTCCAAAAATAAAATATCAATTGAAGAATTAAAATCATATGAGGAGGCAGTTTCAAATGTTAGTGGTGGTAAACTTTCAGTTATTGATGATTCAAAGTTGGTTTTTGTTGAAGACACAGATGACAAGGAATTCTACACAATGGTTTATAGTAAATTATTCACTGACCAATCTGAAACCAGATTGGTATTTTGTGAAATTGGTAGTAATAAAACAGCAGATATTTCTGATTTAAAGGAGTTGAAGGCCCTTGTCTCAGAATTAAATGGTCAAAATAAAGCTAAATCAATTGCAATGTTGGAAAAACTTATATCATCAAACAGTATAGGGGGTGGTTGTACAAGAATTAATGCAAGAGTAAAATTGTTATCACAAGGATTAAATGGTTCATATAAATTTGGTAATTCTCAAGTAATGGGATTAATAGACAGTGATAATAATAATAATCAGTCCACCAGCAATGTTATCAAGATCAAATTTTACAGTGTGGAGATGTATTTTTGTTTACCTTTGGTGTTATATTATTTGAAACAAAACATAGAAATTAAAGATACGACAGAAATTATAAAAGTAGTAGTTTCAGATTTGCTTGAATTGATTAAATCAAATGAACATTTAAAAGGATTAGAAGATAAAAGAAAAAGTGATCTATCGGAATTTAAAGAAAATTTAAATTCTCAAACTGTATCAATTAAATTGGTTAATGGCGATCAAGTTCAAATTCCATGTGTGTTTGTTAAAGGAATCGGTAGCGGTGGTGAAAGGGGTCATGCACTTTTTGAAACTTTGGCTCTTATTTATTGTTTCGAAAAAGGAAAGAAATTGGGTGAACTTTTTATTATTTTTAAAACCAAAATTTTTGCTGCCTATAAAAAAATGCCATCTGGTTTTATTCCTAATGATTTAAAGGATACTCTTAAACAAACTATGTGTTCACAATTAATAAAAAAATAAAAGTAATATTTAAAATTTAAACCAACTTTTTTTATAATTTTTCGGTTTTATGTTACACAATGTTTTAATGATCTCTTTTAAAATGTTATTTAATGATATCCTTAATTTTTATTGTCCTTTGACACTATTTTTTGTATGTGTTTTATTTGTATTAAAATTATACAGAATTATTTATTTAAAAAAATATAGTTGTATAAAATTTTTATTTTTTTTTCTAAATTTTTATGCCATTTTTTTCATTTTTTAAATTTTTTTTCTAAACAATGAGCAATAATAAATTACATGTATTTCTAGAGTCAAAAGAATTAAGAATCAAATTATTATTTGACTTTTTATTATTAAATAACAACAGTATTGATAAACAACAAACAAACAAACACCAACACCATAATCATCATGATGAAAATATTAAACATAGTTGTTCAAGTTCAGACGATACAAAATTTGAAAAGATATTTGATAGATTAAAAGATATAATGTCAAATGATGAACAAGTTGTAGAATTGGATCAAAAACTCAATTTATTAGATAGAACTATATATTCAATTAATAACAGATATGGTGAGGAACAACGTAATAACAAACAACCAGTTAATTTACATCAAGATACAACAACTGATTTACAAAGATTATTAGCATCAAATTTAAGATTATTGGGCGTTTTATTATCATTTCCTTCAATACTTTATAAATTTATGTCACCTCCAACAAATAACAATCAAAAGACATCATCATCATCATCATTACTTAAATTAGTAACTGGGGAGTTAATAAACTCTTCAAATTCATTAATAAAAAACAATGCAATTTTATTAATTAAAGAAATTATTGAATCAAATAGAACAAATTCATTAATTTTAAAATCATTATTATTTGAAGGTAGTAGTGGTAATGATGAAAATAAATTATTCATTCAATCTATATTTGAAAGTTTTAATTATCCATCAACATTTGTAACTAGAACATCAACTGAATTAATATCAATTTTATTCACTGTTCAAATCGATGCAATAAATTCAATTATAATTGATCATATTAAAGAATTGTTATTACAAGATTCAACTTCAAATGATATTAAATTATGTATTTTAGATTTTTCAATTAATCTATTAAATCATTTAAAAAACAATCATGGTAATGAAAGATTGGTTCAATATATTAAAAATGTTGATTTAATATGTACATTATGTTCATTAATATTGGATAGAAATAGATTGGTTAGAAGTAGATCAATTGAAATGTTAAATGTAATAATTGAAAATAATACAAATTATTTAAACATTGATACAACTCAATTTTTTAAATCAATTATTCAAAAGTTATTATTACCATTATCAGATTCAACAATTAATAAAGAAAGTTTAATAACTGTAATTGATTTAATTGGTGCATTGGATAATAGTTTTTTATTTCCACCTTCAACAATTAACATTATAAACAACAACAACAACAACAACAACCAATTATCATCATTTGTATTATTTAATCAACTTGAAACATTGGTTAAAATATTATTAAATAGAGATCAAAGTTTAATTGATGATACTTCAATTTATCAATTTCATTTATTTCAATGTACGAAAGAAATATTAAAAAGAAACGATAATACAACAACTAGTACAACATTTAATGATGAATGGATTAAATATATTGTTGAATGTTGTTTATTAAAATCAAATTTTAATAATATATCAAATAAAACTCATAAAGAAGCATTTGAATGTTTATCAAGATTTGAAATAATGAAATGGGTTGAAATAAAATTGGATAACCAACAATTTCAAATTGGGGATACTGGAATTGCATTATTTACATTTTTAAAATCAACTATAAAATTAAGTAAACCAATTTTAAAAGAATCATTTAATACATTTGCAAAAATAATTATGAATTTGGATCAAATTAGAAACAAGTATAATAATCATTTTGATCAAGAATTTATAAATTGTATTAGTTCATTAACAATGAGTTTACATAGTGATATTAGAGATATTACATTGGGATTTTTAAAAAATATATTTCAATCGGATAAATGTAATCATTTTAAAGAATTAGTATTTGGTGGTAGTAGTGGTAACGGTAATGAATCAATTTTATCAATACTATTGGAAATTATAATTAAAAGATTAACAGATTCAGATAATTATGTTAGATCAAGTGCATTAGAATTAATATCAGTTATTTCAATGGATATTAATGGTTGGGATAGTTGTTGTAATTTAAAAGAACCATTTAAACAAATTGAACAATTACATTTAATTCTTAAAGAAACACCAGTATTAAATATAAATGATGATATTTGTAATAATAATCAAATTAATTTATCAAATTATACAAATTTATTGGAAAAGGAAATTAATGATAGATCAGTTGAACAACATACAGAAAAGAATCATTTATTTTATAGTGATGTAATATCAACTACAAGTTCAATTGATAATCAAAATATTAATAATAGAAATGATGAAAATAATCAAGATTGGGAATGGGAAGATCAAGAATTTCAAGAATTAATATCAAGAAATAATGATCATATTAATTCATCATTTATGAATGATGACGATGATTATAATAACTTTTTAAATAATAATGATATTTCATTGACTCCAAATTTATTAAATTATAAATTTCCTCATTCAATCATTTTATTTTTAAATGATGAAGATTCATATCCAAGAATGTATGTATTATAGTCTATATTAATACCATTATATATATTATTATTAGTATTATTAACACATTAATTATTATTACTATTATTATTAGATCATCAATTGAATTATTAATTTCATGGGTTAACATACCACATTGTTATTCATTTATTCATAAATTAATAAATGATGATCAAGAAAATGAAAAATATTCAATAAATAATTGTATATCAAATTTAATGAGTGATAATGGATATTGGGAAGTAAAATCAAAGTTATTGGATCTATTTTCAAGTTTATTACATAAAGAAAGTGGCAGTGGTTTACAATCAATCATTAAATTGGGTGTAGTTGAACTATTGGTTGAAAATATTAAAAATAATCTTGAAGATAAAATAATTAGAATTAAATCTTTAAATTGTTTATCAGAAATAATCAATTTATTAAATTCAAACAATTTCAATCAACAACGACAACAATTCAATACATTATTATCATTTATAAATGAAAATATAGATTTAGAAAAAGAAAAAGAAAATTGTTCTTCAGTTAATGATTTCACTGAATATGATGATCAAGATATACAATTATTTAATCAACAATATAACAATAATAATAATAATCAAAATGAAAACAATGTTCCTGATTGTTATTAAATAAACGTAGATTCTATTACAAGTTTATATTTTTTTTGTTTTTCTTTTTTTTTTATTTTATGTGTTCAATTTTGAATTTAACATGAACCACCTAAAATATTGTAACATTTTAAGTTACCTGGACATGGAGCGTAATTATTTGGGCAAATAAGATTGTCTAATAATGAATTATAATATTATATTAATATACAATTTTTTAAATTTGTTTTAAAATTAAAATTATTTGATAAAAATTAAATAATATAAAGAATTTAACTTACTTGGTTGATTACATGTTTCATATAATGGGGTAAAACATTTAGTTCCACATAATTGTTGGTTACCTATTTTAATTTTTATAGTTTGTTAGTAATTTTTTAATAATAATGATTAAATTTAATACTATATAATTTAGATACGTACTTAAACAAACAATGTTTTCTGGGTAGATACATTGTTGAGTAACTGGGTTATAACATCTAGCGGCACATAATTCTTGACCTATTCATATTGGGAATGTGAGGATAAAGTATAAAGAATAATTAGAAATTTATTTTTATAAAAGTTTATTATAAAACATATATATATTAATATATACCAGTTGGACAAGCAGCATATGATGAAGCAACAAAGAGAGAGAAGATTAAAGCGATTGCAACTAATAAGAATTTCATTTTATAATGTTTGTTAGTTTGTTTGTTTGATTGATTGATTTGATTTGATTTGAAATGAAAAAAAAAAAAAACTTCTTTTATTTAAATTGTTTTTTTTTTGCCATAAATTTAAAAATTTGATATTATTTTAGAATCAACTATCTAAATATCACGTTCTATTGTTCAATTTCAAATAATCAAACTGAACCACCAATCATT
This sequence comes from Dictyostelium capitatum, assembly GCA_015252635.1. Classification (NCBI taxonomy): domain Eukaryota; phylum Evosea; class Eumycetozoa; order Dictyosteliales; family Dictyosteliaceae; genus Dictyostelium; species Dictyostelium capitatum. The sequence continues at coordinate 1,125 of JACAFY010018600.1, read as the reverse complement.
CCAGGGGAAAATAGTGGTATTCAATAAATATCATGTAAAATAATTATTTTTTTTCGTACAACCTTTTTGATTGTTATTTATGATTTGTTAATTTTTGTTAATCGACAAATATATTGTATGAACATCGTGGATCAAATCAATTTTGAATGAAAAAAAAAAGAAGATATTTTTTAACTTTCAGACAAAATTTGATGAGAAATTTGGCAGATGACAAAAACCGTTTGTGATTTATCATAAACAACACTATGATATCAAGAAAATCCACAAAACCATTAACAATCCATTATAAATCAACTTAATTCACCGAAATTAAATGTCACATTAATAGAAATGGGTGTGTCTCTTCGGTTCAAAAACTACAGATATTAATTCAAAATAATGAAATCGGCTTGTCTAGATAATATGACACTATAGCCCATCCACTCGTTCGTCTTTTTTTTTTTTTTTTTTAAAAAAAAAAAGATATATTTTTGAAAATGATAAATGTGTGGAAGGCAATTAGATGGTTTTGATTAAAATAATACAAAACATCATCACTCGTCATAATGTAAATAAATCAAAAGTGTTCTTTTCTATTTCTTATTTGCGACCCAATTTTCTATATTTTTTTTTTTTTTTTTTTTTTTTTTTTAAAAAAAAAAAAAAAAAAAAAAAAAAAAAAAAAAAAAAAAAAAAAAAACTCGTAAAATACAAATGAAAACACAAGAAAATTCACTGTTTTTGCATACTATTAGCGCACCATAAAATAAAACAGAAATTCATAATAAAATACAAACTTTTTGTGTATTTTAATTAAAATTTTTTAAAATTTGATAAATATATTTTAACATACAACTTTAAGGAATTTAATTTAATATATATACTTCTTTACAAAATATCAATGTTATGTGTAAATCCTAGTATTTATATTATTCCAATTTATTTATTGTATAAAATTACTTACATAAAAAAGAAATAGAACTTCAATAGGTGGAGTTTGAAGTTTTTTTTTTACTTTTTTTTATTTTTTTTTGTGTGTTTCGCTTTGTATTTTATGTTTTTTTTTTTTTTTTTTTTTTTTTTTTTTTTTAAAAAAAATGGGCCCCCCCCCCCCAATTTTTAAAATAAGGTGTGGGAAAATTGTGG
>JACAFY010018590.1:0-13178 GCA_015252635.1 Dictyostelium capitatum | reverse complement strand
AATAAAATAATATATTTATTATATTTATTTTTTTATTTATTTATTTTTATATTTTTATTTTTTTATATATATAAATAATATTTAAAATCAAAATGGAACAATTATTAGAAGCAATTAGTGATGCAGTATCATCAATGGTATTATATTCAGTTGAAGCCGATGAAAGTAATGCAGCAATTCCAAATATATTACCAGGAGCACAGGGAGTAAAATCAACAGTTGATTATTTAGTTGATTTAGCATCAAAGAGTGCAGCGTTATGGGATAATTTTAATCAACCAGATATGAAATTGAAAATGATAGATACATGTGATAAAATTAAAGAAGCAACTGGATTCCTATTGGAGAGCGCAACTATTCTTTCAAATATGCCATTTAATAAACCAGCCAAAAAGATACTATTAAAAGGAGCAAAAGGTATAATGGAACATATGGTAGTATTGTTACAACAAGCAGATTTATATGAAGTTACACGTTTAATTAGATATTGTAGACGTTGTGAAAGTAAATTAAAAATATTCATTGGGTTGGATCCAGGTGAAACATTTTTTGCAACAGCAGCACAAGATTTCGTTACATCCACTGTTGAAGTTGGTAAAATCGTTGGTAAGCGTATTGGTGAAATTGATGATTATGCATTAAAGAAAAGATTTGAAGAATCAAATACATCATTAAAAGTTGAAGTACCAGTTGTATTACAACATTTTGCATATTATCAAAGAGATGGTAATGATAAACAATCATTTAATAATGGTCATCGTGTTGCAAAAACAATATTTGCAATTATTGATGAAATCATTATTGTTGCACGTTTATCAGCTAAATCACCATTTGATCTTTCAATGATTCAAGGATTAGATTTAAGAGATGATGATGATTTAAAAGATGCAAATATATTGATATCACAAGAGAAATCAAGATTATTAAGTGCCATTGAAGCTGGTGATGGAAAGGAAGCATCAAGAGCATTAAAAGCAATTAAAAAAGGATTAACAGATCAAATTGTAATTAGTAAAGCATTAGCAAAATCAACTGATAATCCAATTGAAAAAAAGAGATTAGAAGATGCAGCACGTCAAGCACAATATGTATTAGATGGTATAATTGCACAATTTGGTCAATCTGTTGAAGAACTTTTAGCACGTCCAGATAATTCATTGTTATTCAATAGATTGAAAGCAAATTTAGATACAATTATGGAAGCATCTGATCAAATGGTAACAAGTTCTGCTAGATTATCAAGTAATGATGTTGAAGAATCAACAAAGAATCTTGAAGATTTAATTGAACGTTGTAAATCAAATATCATTAAATCAGAAATTGATAAACTTCATACAAACGTACCATTACTTCAACCAACATTCACAGAGATTGTAGATATAATTGATGGTATTGCAACTGCAACTGAAGATCCAACAATTAAATCAACACTTGAATATGCATCTCGTGAAGCACGTCAACGTGGTACATTGATAACTGGTAGATTAGAACGTTTGGTTGATACATTTGAACGTGATCTTTCAAATAAAGAAGTACAAGATGAAATGACAACACTTTTAAATCAATTAGATCAAATGGGTAAAGATTTATTACGTTCAGTTTCATTGGGTACAAGTAGCCAAATTTATGATAATCATCGTACTATTCAAGAGAATTTAGGTGCATTAAGACAAGCTATTATCGATGGTGATAAAAAAGAAATGCAAAATGCATTACGTGCAATTAGAAAAGGTATGAATGATCAATTAAATGTTGCACGTTCAATGGTTAGAACTACTGATGATCCACATATTAAAGAAGCATTACAAGCTGCAATTTTGAAAGCAGATGATGAATTAAATGATTTAATTAAAAATTTGTTTACTGCTTCTCAATTTGCAATTCAAGATTCATCAAATCCATCTGCTATGCAATCATTAGAAAATGCAATTGTCGATATTGATTCAATGAATGCTCAATTCCTTGGTGCAGTTTCACGTGATTTAATGCAAGCAAATACACGTCAATTAGAAAGTAAATTAGCACAATTAATTCAATCAATTAAAACTGGTGATCAACAAACAACTGTAACTGTATTGAAAGGTGTAATCGAAGATATTAAAAAACAAGGTTTAGTCGCTGAACTTGCATCAAATTCAATTCGTGAAACTGATGAAGAACGTTCAAATCGTATTCGTGATCGTGCAATTGAATTAACAAATACTGGTCCATCATTAGTTAAATCTGTTAAAGCTTCATTAGTTGAAATGAATTCAGAGAATCTTGGTGCATTAGTTCAAAATATTGGTTTAATTCGTGAAACAAATAAAGATTTAAATAATGCTGTATTCCTATCAACTGAAGAGGAATTATTGGAAAATTCAGCAAAGATTGATCAAGAAATGCGTAGAATTCAAACTGCATTAGCAAATGGTCAACCAATTACAATGTCAGAAGTTAATTCATTAATGAAGAAAATGAATAATCAAATTCGTTTGGCTCATCAACATTCAAAATCATTAAAAGATCCAAATAGTAAAAAAGTGTTATTGGAAAGTACTGAAAATTTGAATAAATTAGTATCATTGCTAGTTGAAGCATGTAAAAATCAAATTTCAAATCCAAATGATCAATCATCACGTGATCGTGTTCAACAATTATTAAATGATGCAATTAAAGCAAATTTAGAATTAATTGGTGGTAGTTTTTCAACTGCTGAAGAATTAGTATATGGTACACCACATTTATTAAAATTAATTTCAAAATTAGAAGATGCAATTGCAAATGGTGATATCGATGAAATTAAACGTTGTTTCAAAGAATTAAATGAAGAATTATCACGTCATTTATTTTTAGCACGTATTGCAGAATCATCAATTACTGATCCAGAAAGAAAGAAATTACTTCAAGAAGCAATTGCAGATTTAGAATTACTTCAACAATCAATTTATCCATCACTTATGGAATTCATTTCAAATCCAAATTCATTGGAAGCTAGAAACAATTTAAATAGATTATTGGCAAAATTAAAGAATGAAGTTGAACGTGTATCATCAATTTCATCATCATCACCAACTGAACATTTAGAATCAAAATCATATTCAATTGCAAATGAATTAATTAAAGTTGAAAAAGCATTGGAAAAGAATAATCAAGTTGAAGCAAATGATGGTATTCAAAAAGCATTAAATGGAATTAAACAACAAATTCAATTATCAAAACATATAGCTGATTCAACTGATGATATTTCACAAAAACGTTCAATCATAACATTATCTGATCGTTTGGAAAAACAAGCATTGGTATTACAACAAGCTGTTAAAGATTCATTAGCAAATTCAAATAGTCAATCACATAAAGCTAAAGTTATTGAAGCATCAAATGTAACACGTACATTAATGGCTAAATTAATTGCCGCATCTTCAAATAAAGTACCAGAAGACCAAATCATTAATACAGCAAATGCAATTAAACGTGATTTAGATCAATTATCATCACAATTATCATCATCATCAACTTCAAAACAAGAACGTGATGCATTATTATCTCAATTTAAATCTGGTGAATTACAACAAAAAGTTGAATTACTCAAAGCATACGCTGACAAAGTATCAAATCCAATAATGAAAAAACAAATTTACAATGCAATTACAGATTTAGAAAAGAATGTTAAACAAACTATTCAATCAGTTGATTCAATCAATTCTAAACCACCAGGTACTGCTACAGTTGATGATATTAAGAAATTAGTTCAATCATTGGATCAATCATCAAAAAGTGCAAGTCAAGTTGTTACAGCATCAACTGGTTCAAATGAAGATCGTTTACTTTCAAAAGCAGTTAAAATTAGTAATACATTGGATGCAATTCAAAAACAATCAAAAGCAGGTAACAAAACAAATGTTGATAGTAATATTAAAGAATTACGTGAAGAATTGGGTGATACAATTAATTTAATTAAACAAGCATCTGATCAAGTTAGAGATCCACATAAAAAAGTTGCATTAAATGAAATTGCAGAGAAATTAAAATCAGTTTCACAACCAATTTCAAATGTTGCAAGTCAATCATGTGCTAAACCATCTGATAAACAATTGGAAAATGAATTGAAATCACTTGTCAATCAAACTAAAGATCTATTGGGTAAAGCAGTTTCAAATTCATCAAATAATGAAAATTCAACAGATCAACTTGATAAAGTATTATTTAAAGCATCAAATGATATTAATCGTATTAATCATGCAATTGAATCTGGTGATCAAGATGAAATTTCAAAATCACTTTCAAAATTACAAGAAACTGAAAATAAATTAACAATTCTTTCAAATTCATTACCAACTTCATCAGCCGAACATGAAAAAGTTAAACAATCAATTAATGCAATTACAAATGTAATTATTCCAACAATAATTGAAAATTCAACAAAAGTATTGGTTAATCCAAAAGATTCAAAATCTAAACAATCAATTTCAACAGATTCAAAGAAAGCAATTGATGATCTTTCAAATTTAATTTCATTGACAAATAAATCACCTGAAGAAAATATTATTTCAAATGGTACAATTATTCATCGTGATACAGATCAATTATTAAATAATTCAATTAAATCAAATGATAGATTATCAGTTGAAAATAATATTGATACTCTCTATAAAACAGTTTCTGAACAATCTGTATTAGCTCGTGCATTAGCATCACAAACAAATAATCAATCAAGAAAACAAGAATTACAATCAAAAGCAATGGAATTAGAAAGTTTATTACCAAAATTATCATCAATTAATCAATCAATTCAACAAGAACAACAATCATCCACCAACAACAGTAAACCAATTGATAAATCATTAGTTGATAAATTGGAAAAAGTAACATCTGATATTAAATCTGTTAATTCAAAGATTGTTAGTGAAGCAATTAATGAAAAATTAGAAAAAGAACATAAAGAAAGAGAAGCACGTGAAGCAGCATTCAAAGCAGAACAAGAAAGATTACAACGTGAAAAAGAAGAACGTGAAAAAGCACAACAAGATGAAGTATTTGCAGCTGCTCAAAAAATTGCTGAAAGAACTAAAGATTTAAATAAAGATCAAACTCCAGAAGGTAAATTGTATAGTACTGCCCAAGGTATAGCTGGTATAATGAGAGATTTATCAATTGCTGCTTCAACAAATGATAAAAAAGGTATGATTCAATGTTCAAAATTATTAGCTGATCAAGTTAATCTCTATCTTACTCAAGCAAAAGAAACAGCTTCAAAATGTACTGATCCAAAATTAAAAGAACAAATCATTACCGCTGCTCAAGCCGCTAAAAATTTCACTGTTCAACTTAAAATTATTGCTGCTGTTAAAGCTGCTTCAGATGATGATGATCCAAATTCAAATAAACAACAATTGGTTAAATGTGCAAAAGGTTTAGCAAAAGCAGTTGTTCAAACTATTAACTCTGTTGAAATTGGTCAAATTAGAGTAAAATAAAAATCAAATAAATAAACACACAAAATCAATCTACTATCTATTATTTACAAAATATATATAAAGATATATATATACAAAGTATTTATTAACTTTATTCATTTTTTATATTTTTAGATTTGTTGATATTATTATTTAAATTTCTTTTTTTTGAATGATGATTTAAAATAATGTTTGTTGGAATTTGAGAACTAATTACAATATTTTTATGATGTGAGAATATGACAGCAACAATCCAAGATACAATTTGAATTGATGTAAATTTAAAAAGGAAACCAAAAAAGAATTGAACTTCACCAACTATGTTTGTTGTACTAATATCATAAAAAAATACAACTGTAATTACCATTCTTAACATTTGAATTAATGATAACCATGGATAACTTTCAAGAAATGATATTTTTAATTTACCTTTTTGTTGTTCATTATTATTATCAGATATTGAATTATTACTATTGATATTATTACTATTATTTGTTTCTACAGTGTTTTCATTATTATTATTATTATTATTATTACGTTTTAATACAATTACAGGGTCAGAATTATTTTTTGATAAAATTGAACCAACAAATGCAATTTGGAATGTTATTATTATACCAACTTTATAAATATCATTATCTGTGAAAACAAACTTAAATGTTTCCAAACTTGATAAAACAATACTTATATTTAATGCTTCCATTAATAAATAACAACACATTAATGTACCAAATACATCATTGATTTTGTTTTTTTTTGATTCAATTTGAATTTTTTTTGAAGATTCATTATTAATCATATTATTATTAATGTTGTTTATGGTGTTACTACAATCAATATCAGATATTGGATTTAATTGATCTGGTGAATAATCATGTTCAGGTAACCAACTTGGTGATTTATAAATAACTTTTAATTTTGCAAATCCTTTTAATCTTTTTGATAAATTATACATTAATATGAAATGATGAATATTTAACCAAATGGTTGAATGTGTATCAACTTCTTCTGTTATACCAAATTCTGGTTCAACATCAGGATCTTCTTGTTTAAATGTACCAAATAATTTATCCCATATAACTAATACACCACCATAATTTTTATCAATATATTGTGGATTCTTTGAATGATGTACCATATGAATTGATGGTGTTATAAATATACATTCAATCCATTTAAAATAACCACAAAATAATTTTGAATGTAACCAAAATTGAACAATTCTATTCCAATGATGATGATATGAATAATGAACTGGATGTACAAAAAATGCCATTGGTAAATAATGTAACCATGCTGATAAATATTGGAAAATACTTTGTCTAGTTGCACTTGAAAAATTATAATGTTCTGATGAATGATGTGGTACATGAATTGCCCAAAATAAATTAATTTCATGTCCCATTCTATGAAAACTATTACAAAATAATAATAATAACATTATTAATATACTATTATTATTATTACTACTTTAAAATCAATTTAATTAAATAATTAATTACATACCAATAAATTGAGAAATCTATACCTAAAAAACCTAAAATAAAACTTAACCAACTACTTTGTGATGGATTTAAAATTCTAAAATTATTCCAAACATATAAATATGGAATATAAAACATTGGTTTCATAAAGAAATGAAATACTTCTTGAAGTGAACCTAATAATATTGAACAAATTGTATCATTAAAATCATGATCTGATTCTTGATTTCTATATTTAACTTTATAAAATTGAATTGCAACTTCAACAACCATTGCTATAAAAAAAACTGGTATTGCCAAATTAATATAATTTGGTAATTCATAATCACTATATTTTTCAATTAAAAAACTATTCCTATTGTATTGTTATTGTCGTTATTTTTGTATAATGTAATGAAGAATTAGTAAATAAATTTTTCCAATTATGAAAAAGTAATAAATCACAAATATAAAAAAAAAAGTAAAATTTTGATTAAGGTGTGTGTTGTGCTTGCTATTTATTTTTAGTTTTGATTATGTGTGTCTCTCGTGTACCTTTTTTTTTTTTTTTGTGTTTTTTTTCTTTTTTTGGGTTTTTTTTTTATATTTTTCAAATATGAAAAAATAAAATCTAAAAAAAGAAATAATTTTTTATCTATATTTTGATAGATAATTTTTATTTTCTTGATACACTAAACAATAATTATTTATATTGTTCCTTTTCTATTTTTACATACATATTTGTTTAAATTCTAAAAGGTATTTACTGCAAATATGTTTTTTGATTTGATCATTAAAATATTTAATTTATGATTTTATAAAATAATTTTTGATTTTTAAAAAATATTATTTTTTTAAATTTTAAAATTGGGTGATAGAAAAAAAAAAAAAAATATATATATATATATTATTGTGATATAATATTGGTTGTGTGTATGTGTGTATTGTATCTATATATATTGAGAGTGTAAGTAGTGGCAAACCTTGTTTTACTACTATTTTATATGATTAATTAAAAAACCTTTTATTGGTGATATTGATTATTATTTTTATGTGTGTGTGTGAGTTAGTGTGGAGTGGCAATAGTGTGTGTTTGTGTGTTTAATTTTTTGTCTTTAAAATCTTTTTTAATTTATTAAAATATGTATATTTAATTGTTTAAATTGTTGTTTTTTTTAAAATATTTAATTTATTATAATAAATTATAACATAAACTGTTTTTGTATGTAGTGTAATATAATATTCAATGATGTTGATAACAACCGTTTTAATAAGAGTAGTTGTTTTAGTGTTTGTGTATATGTGTATTTGAAAGAAAATAAAATAAATCTATATGGTTATTTGTGTGTATTTGTAGTAGTGTGTGTGTGTGTGTGTATGTGTGTGTTTATATCAAATTTGATTAATTAAAATTATTGTAATCTTTTATAAATTATCAACTCCCCAATATATTGGTGTTTTTTAATTTTTTTTTTATGTATTAAAATTTAATTATATATTTTATATTTATTTTGATTTAAAATGGTTTTTACTATTTTTTTTTTTTTATTTGGTTAAAAATATTTGCAGGTTATTATTTATGAGTTATATACATTTCATTTTATATTTATAATATTAATAAAAAAACTATTTTTAATAAATTGTTTTCGTTTTAAAAAAATTATTTGTTTTTAAATTAATAAAAATAAAAAAAACAAAAACAATAAAAAAAGATCTAGATTGGAACAAAAATCAATAAACAAATTAATGGGAATATTTTATACAAACATATTTATTTCAATATGGTGTAATATTTAATATGCATGACATTGAGAAATTATATTATATTTGTATACCAAATTATTATTTACATTTTACTACTACTGCAATAACTTTATTAATTACACAATTATACTACTATGTTCCTTTGACGTGTGAGTATATTTATGTATATGTGTTTTGGGGTTTTATTATATAATTTATTTATTGTTTATCTGTAGAATAATTGTTATTGTAAATTATTAATTTATAATTTAGTGTTTTTATTTGTCGATAAAATAGTATTTTTGTAAATTAATAAAATAAAAAAAAAAACAATTATTATTATTATTATTATTCATCAATATTAATAATACCAAATATAATAATAAATATACCAAAAATAACAAATTTTAAAAATTGTGTGTATACATCTGATATGATTTCTATTGTTTTTCTTTACAATTTAAAAAAAAAACCCAATTTCTAATTAAAATTAGTTTTATCCGCTTTGAGTTAAAAATCAAAATACAATCATTGGATTAACGTGTGTTGAGTTCGTTTTAGCATATAAATAATAATAATAATAATAATAATAATAATTTTATAAAAAATAAATGTGTTGAATATTGTATATATATGGCACACCATTACAGTCAGTACAGTTTTATAAACCACATATATAAATTTAAATTAAAGGTTTGAGAAAGTGTGGGTGTGGCTATATGTGTGAGTATGTATGTGTGTACAATATGTACAATCAATAAGAAACAGATATATTTTTTTATTTTTGAAACACACACAAATTCAAACTAACAGATAATTTTTTTTTTTTTAACACACTCACAAACCACTGACATATTAATATAATATGATATTAATAATGCTATCTAGTGTGAGTGGGGTTAAGTTGGTAATATTATTATGTGGGATTTATTTTTAAATCTATATTCAATCAGATTATATCTAATGGTTTGTTAAAAGAAGACCTAAATTGAGCGATAACTTATATTTTTAACTTTTTTATTTTTATTTATTAATTTTATTTTTTTGAAAAAAAAAAAAAAGAGTTTCACGTGTACACACAAATTGGTATATTTATCAATTAGATGTTTATTTTTATTTGTAGCTACAATTATATTAAAATTAATTTTTAAATTATTAGAATATCTGTTTTTTTACAATTTTTCAAATTTTTTTATTTTTTTTTTTTTTGAAAAACTGATTTTTCGTTTTTTTTGATAAAAGCCATTATCTGGTTAATCTCACACACCAAAAAATGACATCTAGGATAGATGATTCCAAAAAAAGGAATACTGATAATTTAGATAATGATGAAACCAATAATAATCAAAGAAGAAAAGTTAATAGGGTTGTAATTCCAGTAAAATTGATGAATAAAACAAATGAAATTATAAATAGTTTTGGTGATAGTGATATTGGAGAAGTTGAATTTGTTGAACAAGATCAACACCAACAACAAGAACAACATGGTCAATTGGCTCAACAACAACTTCAATTCTTTCAAGTAATACAAAATCAAATACAACAATTTTTTCAAAACTTGGTTCAATTACCTCAAGTATATCAACAAACGCAACAACAATATCTCAATCAACCACAACAACAACCACAACAACAACCACAACAACAACAACAACAACAACAACAACAACAACAACAACAACAACAACAAATACAACAACAACAAATACAACAAGCACAAACAATACCGCAACAACAAACACCAACAATACAAATACAACAAGTTAAAAATAAAAATAAATCAACCAACAACACCAATAACAATAATAGCAACAATAATATTAATACTATAGTCGAACAAAATGAAGAAGTTGAAAATAAATTAAAAAAGAATCTATCAGTTTGGGTATCACCAGTTTCAAATAAAAAGAAATTAAATTCATGGCAATCATGTCAAGATTTAGATATGTATTATAAATTAAAATGTAGAGAACCTGATTTCGCTCAATCAATATCATGTGCAGTTTCACCATTTCATTATTTAAAAATTCAGTATGACATTGAATTTAATGTTATAAATGAACAAAGCTCAAACAACAGCAACAACAGTAATAATGGATTATCATTTTCCGAAGGATTTAAGGTGGATTTAAATTTTGATGGTTATACAGAATGGTATAAAAGTATGAATAGAAAGGTTAAAAATAGAATACAAAGTAATGGTAAACATGGTAAATCATTAAATTTCGATCATAATGGTAATATCATTAAAGGTGGGGATGGTATGCGTGGTATTAATAGTGGTGATCATAATGGTGGTAGAGATACAGATGATAAAAGTCCATTAAAGAAATTCATGGTTAAATCATTAAAGAGTAGTAGCGTTAAAAAGGAGGAAAGACATTTACAACAATTAGCACAGCAACAACAGCAACAACAACAACAGCAATTAGTACATCAACAACAACAATTGGCACAACAACAATTACATCAACAAATTCAACAACAAATTCAAATCATTCCAATTAAAGTAAACGATGAACAAAAACAACATTTGGACTTTTTAAGAAGACATGAAAATAAATCAGTTGCTCCAACTTCGCCTACAATCAAACCAATTCAATCATCAGATAACAACAACATTGGTAATACATCAATCATTAATGATAATATTGATGGTGAAACTAATATAGAAAACAAATTAAATAGTAATAATATATCAACACCAAATTTAGTATTAAGTAATGAAAGTATTGATATACCAATAATATCAAATAACAACAGCAACAACAATAGTAAAGAAGATGGAAATTTAATAATTGATGATAATAATAGTGTTAGTAGAGAAGAAATGGAAAATATACTTAAAAAGAGTCAACATGATTCAGCAAGCAGTATTAAAGATTTTACAAATGTTTATGGTGGCAGTGGTAATCATGGTGATGATAATTCAAATGGTGGGTCACCTACATTTAATGAAAATTATGATAGTGATAACAAATTGCAATCTCCAACTAGTTTTAAGAAATTAGGTGAAAAGTTTTTATCACTTTTTAGAAGTAAAAAGAATACAGATCACAACAACAACAACAACAATAGTAGTAGTACAACATCAAGCGCAAATAGTAATCAACAAAATATAAGTCCAGGTAGACAATCATCACAAAATCCAATATATATAAATAGAACTCAATCTTCTTCTTCAATTGTTTATTCATCAAGTGCTGCATTTGGTAATCCATTTGCGCAACAACAATTACAAGCACAACAAACACAATTACAACTACAACAACAATTACAATCACAAAGTTTACATAATATATCAGCAAATTCATTACAAAATGGTGGTAATCAGCTGTTACCGGATCAACAAATGGGATTATTTAATATATTGGCAACACAACAACAACAGCAACAACAAATGATATCAATGAAAAATAATAGTGGTAATGGTAATGAAAGTCCACCATTAACATTAAGTAGATCACAATCACATGCATCATTTCAAGGTAAATTTAGTATTATGGAAGATGGAACAATTCAATTAACACCAAGAACAAATCAACCATTTAATGTAAGAGGAGCAGGTACTGGTAGTAATAATAGAACAACTCCTCCATTTTTAACACCAAATAGTAGTCAAACTAATTTATCATCACTTGTACATAATAATAATAATAATAATAATAGCAGTATCAATAATAATATCAATAACAATAGTATCAATAATAACAGTAATAATAATAACAATAATAACAATAGTAAACAAACTGGAAATACAATTACAAATAATGATTTCAGTTTTGATCAAAACACTGGTGATCTTCGCTCATCTTCAAATTCACTTACAATTGGAAGTAATAGTAATTTTGGATCATTAAGAAATTCTTTAAATAATATGGAGAATCCAGATAACAATAATAGTAATAACAATAATAATGTTGATTCGGTTGAACAATCAAATCAATTTGTAAATAATAACAACAACAACAACAATAATGGTGGTAATATATCATTAAGTAATAGCAATAACAATTTTAATGATAATAATAGTAGTTTAAATGGTGGTAATAATGATCATCTATCTGTAAATTATAGTAATGGTTCATTAAGAAATAGTAGAGAGAATAATAATATCAACAACAACAATAACAACAACATACCATTAAATAATTTCCTCAGAAATTCAAGTGAAAAGAATGATGAAAACAGTTTACAAGGAACAGATGGCCAAGATAGTTCATTAAGTAATAGTTATAGAAATAGTTACAGAGGTAATCATGACAGTTTCGATTTCCAAGATGATTTAGATCGTTCCAATTTTTCAAAATTACAAACTGAAATCAAACAAATATTTGGTCATAATAGTGGAAGTGGTAATAGAGGTAGTGGTGGTAGTGGAAGTGGTAGTAATCGTCATCATAAAGATTCAATTGATAAAACTGATACTCAAAATAATAATATAATGTATTATTATTCTTCAAGTGATGAAGAAGATGATTCTATGGATGATAGTAGTTTATCTTCACCTGATCCTTCACCTCCTCATCATATATTC
>JACAFY010018579.1:0-13191 GCA_015252635.1 Dictyostelium capitatum | reverse complement strand
AAAATAAAAAAAAAACAAAAACAAAAAAACAAACAAACCCACACAAACACACACACACACACACACACACACTCATTAAGATAACATTTTTATTAATTTACGAATGTGTTTGATTTCTTAAAATAGTTATAAAATTTATAAATATATATATATATAATAAATACTAGTAACAATACACAAACTCTCAAACAAAATGTATAATTTTTTTGAAAGAATTAAAGCACCACTTGTAAGTAACTATTATACTACTTTAAGTAATACTACTATTATCAATAGAGTATTAATAATATCATAATATCATATTATCATATTAGGCTGAATATAGAAAAAAGAATCCATATAAAAAAGATGATGATCATATAAGTAATATAAATAATAATAATAATAACAATCAACAAGATATAGAAAGTAGTGTTATAAATTCAAATAATAGTAATAATAATAATAATAATAATAATAATATAAAGAGCGAAATTATTGGAGAAGCATATTTAGGTAGTAATGGAGCAATTAATATACCATCAAGTTCAATAACTGGTAATAGTAATATGGCACCTGTACCTTCATTACCAATATCAATATTAAAACAATCACAACTTATTAGTTCAATTAATCCATTAGGTAGTTCATCACCAAGAGGATTTTATCAAAATGTAGTTGGAAATGTTGGTAATCATTCACAATCACCAAATCATATGATGTCAATGATTCCACAATCACCATTAATAAATGGATTAAATGGTTCATCTACAGGTATACCAGTAACAATGAATAATTTTAATACACCATTAAATACAACACCGCAATTACAAGCTATTTCATCAAATGTAATAGCTGTACCAATGGATGTAGCAGAAATAACATCACATACACCAATAACTTTATTACCTGCTCAAAATCCAAATAATAATAATAATAATAGCAATAACAATAATACATTATCACCTGAAAATAGTGTAATTGGATCACCAATATTAAATAATACAAATATTATCAATCAAACATCATTATTAAGTAGTAATTATAATAGTAGTAGTTATCAATCACCTTCACATTATCAATCAATTAGTTCACCATTTATACAACAATCACATTTATTACCACAAAGTCAAGTTGCACAACAACAACAACAATCATCATATAATCATCAAATGCCTTCATCAGCAGCAGCAGTATCACCTTCAAATATATCATCACCATCAATTTCAACATTGGGTCAATCATCATTATTACATCAACAACTTCAACAACAACAATTATTACAACATTTACAAAGTTTACATCAACAACATCAAAATCAATATCAACCACCACAAAGTCCAACATTATTTACACAACAACAACAAGCACAACAATCACGTTTTAAAAATCATTTGAATTCAAGTAATAATGATATTGAATTAAAAGAATTTAAAAAATCAACAGGTCTTAATTTTTCACAACTTTCAAGTCCAAGATCATTTAATAATAGTAATAATAATGTTTCAAATTCAGGTCGTCATCATTTTAGATCGAAATCAACTGATCAATATGGATTTTATAACCCATATTCATTAAATCAATCAACTATAAATGTACCTGGTAATAGTGTTGTTGGTAAAGTTGGTAGTCACCAAGCGAGTCATCAACATCCAAATCATCACCACCATCAACATGATCATCATCAACAACAACAACAACATATTAAATCCCATTCAACAATACCAATTAATGAAATTAATGGTGTAACTAATATGGGTGGTAATGATGATGATGAAAACGTAGAATTTTTAAAGATACCAAAAATACCAAAAAAGAAATCAAGATTTAATAAAGAGAAAATGAAGAAATTTAAAAAGAGTGTATATCAAATACTATCACCTGAAACACAATTACCAATACATATAGTTGATAATGATCAAATGGAAAATACAGTTATACCATTTTTAATGGAATTAGGTAGAGCATTATTAATGTCAGGTGTACCAGCACATAGATTAGAATATGAATTAACATTAATTTCAGGTACATTTGGTATTGATGGTCATTTCTTTACAACACCAACTGGTATATTCTTTTCATTTGGTTCACCACATACAATTTTATCACCATATACTCATTTCCTACGTATCAATTCAACTGATTACAATATGAATAGATTAATATTATTGGAACAATTAGCAGATCAAGTTATTTATGGTCATGTTAGTTGTGCTGATGGATTAGTTAAATTAAAAGAAATATTAAGATTGAAACCATTATATAATAATTATTTAACTGTTATAAGTTTTGTATTATCTTCATTTGCAATTTCATTCTTTTTCCGAGCTGGTTGGGTAGAAGTAGGTGCTTGTTCTTTCGTTGGTTTGTATGTTGGTTTATTAAATGCTGTTGCTTCAAAATATGGAACAGTAGGTAGAGTATTAGAATCTTTATCTGCATGTGGTGGTGCTATTTTAGCAAGTTTATTTAATTCATTTGTATATCCTGTTCATATATTTTTGGTAACACTTGGTGGAATTATTGCGTTAGCACCTGGTTTATCATTAACATTGGCAGTCGCTGAAATATCAACAAGGAATTTAATTTCTGGTAATGCTAGATTGGTTGGTGTATTTGCAAGTTTATTACAATTAACATTTGGTATTGCATTAGGAACGAGAGTATCTGCTAAAATATTACCAATTCAAATTGAAGTATCACCAATGTCATTACCATCATGGACAATGTTTTTAGCTGTACCAATTGCTGCTATATCATTTGCAGTTCAAATGAAAGTACATCCTCGTCAAATTTGGGTAATCATGCTTGCAAGTGCTTTAGGTATTCTTTGTGGTAATTGGGGAAATAAATTCTTTGGTGATGATGTTGGATCTTTCTTTGGTAAATATAACATTAATTTATTAAAATTATATATAAATCTGATTCATAATCAACATGCTTACTAACATTCAAACTCATTTAAATTATAATTAGGTTCTGCTGCAATTTGTGCACTTGGTAATCTATATTCAAGATTAAGTAACACTAGTGCAGCTGTTCCAATTATGTCTGGTATTATTTTATTAGTCCCCGGTTCAATGGGTATCAAAGGTTTGGTTTCTGTATCATCAGGTGATATTCAATCAGGTGCTGTTTTTTTAGAATCAATGTTTATGATATCAGCTTCTTTAACAATTGGTTTACTTGTTGCAAATTTAATTGTTCGTCCAAATAAAGCATTATAATAACAACAACAATTGTTGTTGGATTTATTGTATAATAAGTGATAATGAAATCAAAAAAAAAAAACTTAAAAAGTGAATCACTTTCTTTAAAAATTCTTTTTTTTTTTTTTTGATAAAAAATCTTTTTTTTTAATAATTTATTTTTTAATTACAACACTTTATTAATAATAACATACACAATGCAACAACAACAACAAAATATAGGAATTAATGAAATACTTTTCTTTAAAGTATGGCGTAATATTGTTATATTAAGAAATATATTTGGTCATTTAAATATTTTTAACAATCATATATTTTTTAATAAAGTATTTCAAAGTTTTAGATTGGTTGAAAGTTCACAACTTAATAGATATTATTACAAAGATTATGTTACAACATTAAAAATTAATAATATGGAATATGGTGATGATAAAGAAGAAAAGGTATTATTAATGTTGGCTAATTTACCAGAAACAATTGAAAAAGTTGAAATTGAATCAAATCATAACCCATTATCATTAACTAATTGGATATTTCTTTTTAGAGATGCAGCAAGAATTAAATTTCCATCAACTTTGAAAATTATAAAAGTACCAAATTTAGTTTCACCAGATTTAAATTTAAAATACAAATTTTTAAAAGATTTTGAAATATCATCATCATTTACATTTCATGATGATTTTGATATTCCACCATCAAGAGCATTAATACCATTATCAGAAAGTTTAAAATATTTGAAATTTGGTAAACATTTTAATCAATTTATAGATAGGAATTTTTTACCTTCATCACTTGAAACTATTATATTTGGTAATGATCATAATAATCCATTGTTAACAAATTTCTTACCAAATGGATTATTAAATATTGAATTTGGTCATGATTTCAATCAAATTTTAATGCCAACAATTCTACCAAATAAACTAAAATCAATTAAATTTGGTGAATGTTTTGATAAACCAATTGAAATTAATTTATTACCACTTTCATTAACAAGTATTGAATTTAATAATCAATCAAAATTTTCATATCAAATTCCAAATGGTGTATCATTACCATTATTAAAAACTGTATTATTATCATCCAATTATGATTTTAATAG
Organism: Dictyostelium capitatum; assembly: GCA_015252635.1. Classification (NCBI taxonomy): domain Eukaryota; phylum Evosea; class Eumycetozoa; order Dictyosteliales; family Dictyosteliaceae; genus Dictyostelium; species Dictyostelium capitatum. The sequence continues at coordinate 8,901 of JACAFY010018579.1, read as the reverse complement.
GTTTAACTTTTGTCCAAATGTAACGTATATTAGATTTGGTAAATATTTACCTTCATTAGATATGATATCATCATTAAAATCATTAAAAAAAATTGATTTTTCAAATGTATTGGATTATTCAAAAATTGATCAACAATTTTTTAATGGTCTTTCAAAAATTGAATCAATTTCAATAAATGCAAATTTAAAACCACAGCACCAAAATACAATTAATCTTGGATATTGGTTACCTAGTTCAGTAAAGAAATTAAAATTACCAATTGTTGAAACAAGTAAAATCATATTTATACCAAATTCAATTACATCATTAAAAATTGAAAAGTTTCAAGTTGTAATTAACAGAGATATGTTTTCACATTTAGAGAATTTACAATCATTATCATTTGATTGTAATTCTGAATATAATTTTAAATCTGATATATTTCCATGTAATTTAACAAATTTAGAAATATATGGTAATCATAAACCAATTGGATATAATTTTAAAAAAATAATACCACCAAATTTAAAATCATTAAAAATATGTGGTGATAGTCAATTGTTTTTAGAAGATTATTTACCAAGTTCACTTACATTATTAAGTTTACATGGATCATTCTTTCAACAACCAATTGCATCATATTGGATACCTAGTTCATTAAAAACATTAATTATCGTTAGTAGATTCTCAACAATATTAACAGCACCAGCAATTGACCTACCAAATACATTAAATCATCTTTTCATTTCAAATTTAAATAAACCAATACTACAATCTAAACCACCTCTTTATTATCAAATTTCAAGTTTAATTAAAATATTTAAACAAGAAAATGAAAAATTTATTTATAATAAATTTAAAAAAAAAAATTTTTATTTATTAAAAAAAAAAATTTCTCTAATTTGAATGTTAAATTTGCAATTTCAATATCATTTTGATGATCACTGAAACAATATAAAGTATTGATATTATTCATTTGACTTAATGGTAATAATTGTTCTGAATTTTCAATATGAAAGTGATATAAACCCAATATTGATATTGTTGAATTTGGTTTTATTAATTGGAGGAATTCTGTTAATTTTGAACTTGAACAGCAATTAAATCTTTTTAATATTAATTTTTTAATTGTTTTATTTGAATGAATTTCACTATTTAATAAAGTATCTTCATCAAATAAATAAATATTTAAATATAATGAATTTAAATTTGAATTATTATCTGAATTCTTGTGAAATTTTTATTTTAATATCCTTATATCGAATTAATTGATTTATATATGTTGTGTTATTATTATTATTATTATTATAATTATTATTATTATTATTATTATTATTATTATTGGTAATATCATTGAATATTATATATTTTATGAAATTATTTATTGGGAATATAAATTTGAGTGGTACAAAAAAAAATATTTATTTATTAAAAAAAACAAATAATTTCTCTAATGATATTACAAATTAAAAATGCAAACAAAACAATATCAAAATATTTTAATCATATTTTTTATTTTATATGATTATTTATTTACAAAGATTTAACATTATAGCTGTTTGAATAAGGTTAAAAAAACATTGATTCCTTTTCAACTTCCTATTTGAATGTTAAATTTATAGTTTCAATATCATTACTATTGAGTATGTATTGTATATACTCAATAAAATATAAACATTCTAAAACGAATATCATTAAAAAGTTTTCAAATAAATTATTAAAAAGTTTGATAGTAAAATTTATTAATTTATTCAATCAAACATTTAAATGTAGCAGACTACGTCTTTACATGTTGATTTATCTTATTTATCAAACATATAATCATTTATTCAAATACAAATAAATAATTAATAATAATACATATACATATAATTATACAAACAATTCAATAGTGTTTAATTAAATAATAAGGTTCAAACTTTACCTGATTATAATGATTCAATATCAAATCTATTATGCTCTGTTATAAATTTAGAATTAACATTACCTAATAATGTTGATGTTAATTATATTTTGTTATTATATCAATTAAAATGGTATAGGAGTTAAAACAAATAAAATAAAATAAATAAAAACCATTTTTACAATATTAAAATATGAAAATGCTTTGCAAAAAAAATAAAATTTTTTTATAGTGTCCATATCAATAAAAATTAATTTTATCTTTACCACCAATATACATTAGCTGAATACCATATTAATATAAATATCTACAAATTTGCACAATTGTAATTGTAAAAAAAAATACCCCTACGCAAAAAATACAATTGTGTTGTTCATTTATACCACATAAATTTTTTCTTTTTTTTTCTCATATTCATAATATCCAAAATTTCCAAACACACAAACACACAATTTTTTAAAATATTACTACATTTTACAGTATAAAAAAAAAAAGAAATGAATGATATTAGTAATAAAGAAAATCAAGTTAATAGTAGAGCAAGTGAAAGAATTCCATTTTCAATAGTTAAAGTTAGTAAATCAATAGTACCACCAGCAACACAATCTATTAATAACAATAGTGGTAATAACAACATTTATAATATTACTCAATTAAATGAAGCAAATAAAAAGATATTACAATTACAACAAAAATTAAAAGATAGTGAAACTGAAATCAACAAAGTAAAACAAGAAAACCAAAACTTAATAGATTCACAAAACCAAATGAAGAAATTAAATATAACATTAAATAATAATCGTATTAGAAGAATTCAAAAACTATCACAAGATAATGAAAATTATAAAACAATTATTTCACAACAAAAACAACAACAAACAAATGATAAACTTTCAATAACACAAAACAATAATCGTATAAGAGCAATTCAAAGATTAAAAATTGAAAATGAACAATTAAAACAATTATTATCACAAAAACAATCACATGTTCAACAAACAACGCTAACAACACCACAAACAATTAAATTACCAAAAATTGAATCAATGTCTATCAGAGATGATTATAAAAAGAATAATTACAATATTAAAATTATTGAAGAGTATACTGGTGAATGTTAACACAAATAAATAAACATAATCGTTCATTTTCTTTTTTATAAAACACACATTATCCATCTATCTTCGCACATGTTTATGTGATTGTTAATTCATATAAAAATTTTAATTTTTTTTAATTTTTTTTTTTTTTTTTTTTTTTTTTTTTTTTTTTTTATGTGTATCTTTTGTAATAAATAATTTTTTAATTACTAAAAATAGTAATAATAAATGAGAATATAATCGAAATCAAAAAAACCACACACCCACATGTTGGATAACCTACATAATAAAACATTCTTTTTTTATTTAATTTTAATTTAACCAATTTACATGTTTATAATCAGAATGTGATAATAATTGATATTTAAGGAATGATAATAACTTATTATCATTTTCATCATTGATTATACCTTTTTCAAAATAAAATTTTAAAAAATTGATATTACCATTTACAATTGCATTTTTAATTGAATCTTTTGATATTTTACTAAAATCTGGAATAATATTCAATGATGATGATTTTAAAAGTAATTCATGTGTTAAAATACTATCATTTGGAGTAATAGAATAAGTTTTGATGAATTTTAATAAATAATCTTGATATTTTATTAAAGTTGAATCATATATAAAACCTTCACCCCAAAATATTGGATAGCCATTAATTGATAATACTTGGTTAACTATATCAACTTGATTTAATAATGATTCAACAATTGATTGGTCAAATTTTTTAAATGGTTTTGAATATTCAATATCTGATATTAATTTCTTTGTTGTAAATCTATTCTTTTCCATAAATAATAAAAATGAAAGACTTGAATTAAATGTAATAAATTCTCTAAATTGTTGTCCATTAAATGCTCTACTTGATAATTTTATTAATTTACTTGAAAATTTAAAATTCATTAATTTGAATGAATGTTCAGTTGTTGGAATTGACGATTCAAATTTGTTTATAAATTCTAATTCTTTGAAAAATAAATCATGTCTATTAATTTCCAATAGGTATATTAAATTATAACAAAATGATTTATCATAATAATTACAACCTTTTGAACCATTCATTTCATTTTTAACCATTTCTTGATCAATTTTACAAGGTAAATGTGATAAATGATGAATTAACTTTTCTAATATTTGGTCAAATGATACACCATTACCAAATATATAATCAAATGAAAATATTGTTTCATCCAAATACTTTTTAATATCATAACATTGATATTCCAATGTTTTTTCATCAATACAATAAAATCCATTACCATGAACATATGGAGATACAGTGAATGGAAATTGTAGAATATATTTTAAAAGTTTTGGTGATTTTAAACCCAAGTAATAAATTGAATGATACTTGTATTGTTTTAGTTCAATTGGTAATTCATTATTTACAATTTTTTGATAAATTTCTTTTAATTTGATCAATGGTAATTCTGTTGAAATTTTAAGTAATTTACTAAATTGATAACCAATTAATTTCTCCAATGTTGAACAATATGTTATATCTTCAGTTGATTTATTTAATTGTTTACTTGATAAATTAAATTCAATTAAAGTTAATTCAATTGATTGAATAATATCGTCCATTATTACATCTATACAATCTGGTAAAGTTGCATGTTTAACATTTATCTTTGATCTTGTTATTGAACTTGTATAAAAATTATCTTCCATTGCTGAAATTAATGATTGTGGATACTTTTTAATTAAATTATTTTTATCATTTCTAAATAATAATTTCATTGCAATTGGTTTAAATGTTGAAACTAAATCTAAACATAATACACGACCTAACAATGGACCAAAACGATTAAATTCTATACCAATTTCAATATTTGTTCCTTCCAATATTTCAAAATTTAATATTCCTTTTACAAATTCTAAAAATAAATTATTATCAAATTTTCTATAGTCATTACCATTTAAAAATGATAACAATTGTAAAATGTCACTTGATTTACAATTTTCATTAAATTTAATTGGTGAATAAGTAATAAATGTTTCATTATCTTCTTCACCTTTACTACTTGATACATTTATAATATGTTGTAACTCTTGAATGTTACAATTTGAAATTGCATGAATAAATTGATATTTATAATTTAGTTGAAATGCCAAACGTGGAATTGATTTAAATTTATTTTGAGCATAATTCATTAGGTCACTTGTTTGAAATTGAAAATCCGTTCCTTTTCTTTTACTAAAAAATTCGGTATTGGAATTTTCAAGTATCCAATAAATTGTTTCGATATCTTTTATAACCATTTCATAATAAGATGTTAATAAAATTGGATTCCAAGATTTTGGTAATTGATTTAAAAGGTTTGATGTTGGTGCAATTGATTTTAATGCATTATCAAAATCTTGTTTATTCTTTATTAAAAAAGTAATAAATGTTATAATTTCATTATCTGATGTATCGTTAACAAGTTGATTTAAAGGTGATGAATATGCTGAAATAAAATCAAATATTGATTGAAATGAAAGATTTCTACCACTTAAAAATAATGTTCTTGATTTAAATGTACTAGATGAAAAGTATTTTAAAAATTCAATATTTGTACAAATTTGTTTATATTTTAATAAATTCATATCTGATTGTAATTTTAATTGACAATTTACATTTACACCATTAATTTCTTCACCATCATAATTTACTAAATAACTTGGATAATATGATTCATCCAATAATGAAATTACTCTATGAATTTCTTTTGTTTTATTTTCAATATTAACATCCATTAATATATTATCGGTTTCTGATTCATCAATAAATTGATGTACATTGAAATAATTTAATTCAATTAATTGTTTTTGAATTGATTTTGATTTTAATGAAAATATTGAAATTAAATCAATTTTTGTAATAAATAATGATCCATCATCATAATTTGAAGTTGGTACCCAAGGAATTGAATATAATTTACCATTACTTTTTAAAATATATTCCAACATTTCCTCTTTGTACTTTATATTATTAAATGCATATGAAATTGAATTATCCTTTAAATTTTGTGATATAATATTATTTGTATTTGATAAATTAAATAGCCCATCTAATAATTTTGAATCTGAATTTTCAATTACCCATTTTAATGCAGATGGATAAATTGTAATTACTGATGTTGAATATTCTGATAAAAATGATACCAATTTTAAATTTTTAATACCATCATAAAAATAACCAATTGTTACATTGTTAATATCAAATTCACTTAATTGAAAACTTTTATATTTGAGTAATAATTTTAATGATTCTTCATTAACTTTATCTTTTTGATCATGAATACCATTTGTAATTGATCTAAACATTTTATGTATATCTATTTTTTCAATTTCAATATGTTCACCTGCTTCTAATTTACATTTTAACAATTGAATTTGATTGTTTTCAATTAACCATTTTAAATTATTTAAATGTTTGACTTTAATTCTATTATTCATATTAATTAATTGTACATCTTTTATGTTATTATATTCTACCCATTGTGTTGTATGTAATTTATCAAATATCAATTGGAATAAATATTTATTATGAATTATTTTCCAAAATAATGTTTCATTATTATCGTTATTATCTGACATTTCGTTATTTGTGTAACTTTTTATGATAAAATAAAAAAAAAGTTGGTTTTTTAAAAAAAAAAAAAAGTTGGTTTTCTTGACCATTTTACAAAATTTCAACTATTTCTCAAAATAAAATATCTTGGTATGATTTTTTAAAAAAGAATTATATACATTTATTATGTATTTTTATAGTACAAGTATAATTTAATTTAAAAAAAGAAAATTTATAGAAATACAAGGGGAGTTATATTGTACAGTGTTTACCAAAACCTTCAAAATAGAGCACTACTAATTTGATGTTTAAGAAGAGGAGAGGAAGAAAGATTATATTGATGAAGAAGCTAATGATAATGGTCTAAATGAATTACTATTATTATGATTTAAAATACCCATTGATGTTGATTTAATATTATTATTATTATTATTTGGTGATGATAAACCATTTTGTAATATTGAAATTTCACCTTGTAATTCTTTTAATTCATTTTTACAATCAAATATATCTTTTGAAATATTTTTATATTTTTCACTGATATAAAAATTTAAATTATTATTATTATTATTACTATTATTATTATTATTATTATTACTATTTATACAATTATTTTCATCATCATCATCTGATGAAAGTAAACCACCAATACTTAATCTTGAATCTTCCACATTGTTGTTATTATTATTATTATTATTATTATTATTATTATTATTATTATTATTTCTATAAACATTAAAACTTGAATTTGAGGAATTTAATTTTTTATTTCTTGGTTGGAATACAAACTCACAATTGTTTTCATTGTCATCATCAAAATCATTTAAAATATTTGATGATCCATTACCAAATCCACTACTTTTAGATAATTGATTTTTGTTATTATAATTGCTACTACTATTATTATTATTGTTATTATTATTACAGATTAAATTACTAATACTATTATTATTACTTTGATTATAATAGTTGAATTGTTGTTTTTGTTGTTGTTGTGCCATTATTATTTGTTGATGTTGTTGTTTTTGTTGTTGTTGTAATTGTTGTTGTTGTTGTTGTATTAATTGTTGTTGTGCTAATTGTTGTTGTTGTTGTTGTTGTTGTTGTTGTTGTTGTTGTTGTAATAATTGTTTTTGTTGTTGTGCTATTTTTTCTTGTTTTTTATTAGTTTTAATTTGTTGTTGTTGATCTTGTAAATGTTGTTGTAATTGAAGAGTGTTTTTAGTAGAGTACTTTCTTTTTCTTGAATTATCCATGAAATCAGAAGTATATGGATTTAAAGCATCATCTTTTAAACACCAATAACCAGTATTTTGAAAAATTGGATACCCATTTTGAAACAAATTTTGATAATGTGATAATGTCATACCGATTGTATGTTTCCAATTTTGAATTCTTTCTCTCTTGCAAATTACATCCCAATGTACATTTATAAATTCATATATATCATCACGTAAATGAAAATAACGTTTACCATTTGGGAAATGATTTGATTTATTATCTAATGCTGGGGATCCAGTAGTATTTGGATATTTACTAGTTGTTATTTTTGATGATTCAGTCAATGCAAATAAAGCAACATGTAAAATTTGTGCCCAGATTGGTACTTGACCCTTTTCAAATCCTTCTGGTGGTCCATTTTCACATACAATACAATTTTGTGTTTTACAAAGTAAACTTCTTGATGTAATCAATTCTGAAGCATTCTTTTTTGGAATTGTTGATAAAAATGATGGTGTTGTTGTTGGTATTAATACATTATTTACATTTGATTGAATTGAATTATTATTATTATTACTATAAATTTGTGAAGGTACAACCATTTGTGGTTGTTGATACATATATGATTGTGATTGATCTAATAATATATATGAATTACCATTTGGTAATGAATGAATTGGTAATGGTTGACTATTAATATTATTATTATTATATTGTTTTTTAATTTGTTGTAATGTAAAACTAGCGGCATTATCATTATCATTTTGTAATTGTGGTAAATTATCCAATTGAATTTGTTGATGTTGTGAACTAAACATTGGTGAAAGTGATGAATTTGGTGTAGTATTAGCAGATATTGATGTAGGTGATGATGTTGGTGTTGTACTAGCAGATGTTGATGTTGATGTTGATGTTGATGTTGATATTAATGGTGACATTGCTGAATGTACAATCAACAATATTGGTGATTCTTTTGATAAAGATAATAAACTAGTTGGACCTGCTAATTTATTTTTATTAAATAAATTTAAATTTAAATTATTATTATTACTATTATTTAAAAAATTAATATTATTCATTCTTTATCTCTATTAAAATATATTTATATATTTTATGTGTATGTGTATGTGTATGTGTA
>JACAFY010018561.1:0-13205 GCA_015252635.1 Dictyostelium capitatum | reverse complement strand
TTACAACACACACAAACACACATTTTTTGAACACACACACAGACACACTATTAAAAAAAAAAAAAAAAAAAAAAAAAAAAAAACCCAAATTTAAAAAAAAAAAAAAAAAAAAAAAAAAAAAAGAAAACTGCACGTGTGTTTCTGTGTACAAATTATTAGTTAATAAAAAAAGTTTCATATAAATAAATAAATACACGTACAATAACACACTCACACTAACGCAATAAAAATTTATATATGTAATAATATAAGAGATTTCAATTACTGCAAAAGCTAATAACTTTAAAAATTTAAATGAATATACTTTTTAAAAATATATTCATTAATAGTACGCAAAAAAAAAAAAAAAAGAAACGAATAAAACACATTATTTAATGATAGCATTGTAATAATTGTTCCAGTGTTCTATAAATTTTTAAAATAATAAAAAATTTTTTTTAAAAAATTAATTTTAAAAATTAAAAAAAAAAAAAAACTATTTTATAGCGAGTAAATTTTTCAACTTAATATAAATAATAGCAATACATAAATAATATATATATATAATATACAAATCTACATAACAATACAGCAACCACATTTTATTTTCTTTTATAATTATTTTATAAATAATATTATAAAAATTCATTTTCCCCAAACAAATAAACATAATATAAAATATTTAAATAACTATATACAAAATGGATACAAATAACAGTAATAAAACCAATGATACAAAAGAAGAAGCCCAATTATGTTTAAGAAATTGTGGTTTTTATGGGTATGTGTGTACGCAATACATAGCCTTTATTGCAAATTGAGTAAATTTCTAACCAACATATTACCCATAACAGAAATTCAAAAAACAATGGATTATGTTCAAGTTGTTTTAATAAAGAGTTAAATTCAAATACATCATTAAGACAACAGTTATTACAACAACAACAAAATAATTTAAACAATAATACCAATAGTAACGAAAACAAAAACAACAATAGCGATAACAACAACAACAATAACGATAATAGTGATAATAGTGATAAAGAAGAATCACCAAAAAGTAATAAAAAAAGAACTTTGGATTATTTAGATTATTCACTTGGTGGTATGGATGGCGTTCAATCAACTTCTGCTCCAACTATCTTATTTAGTCCGTTAAATAATAATAATTCACCAAATAATAATAATAGTAACAATAATGTTCCTTCAACAACTACCACAACCGCAACATCACCATTAAAAATATTAAAAGGTGATGGAACAATGGTGGAAGATAGTCAACAACAATCTCAATCATTAAAAATAGACTCACAACAACATTCATCATCATTATCATCTTCACCTTTATCTTCTTCACCATCTAAATCCAATATTAAATGTAAATTTCTGGCTTGTGGTAAATCTATTGGTATAATGCAGTCTATGTCATTAAAGTGCAGATGCGGTGAACATTATTGCGGTAAACACATTCATAATCATGCATGTACATTTGATTATAAAACAATGGCTAAAACTACAATTGCAAAAGCAAATCCTCAAATTTTAGCAAATAAAATAGTTAAACTTTAATAATAGCCGCCATCAACTACAATAGCAATAATAATAATAATAATAATAATAATAACAATAATAATTATCCAGCTTACAAAACTGTACATAGTTATATATAATATTAAAAAAACTTTATATATATATATATATATATTTGTAAAATTATCACAACCAAACCAACCAACCAACCAACCAACCAACCCAACTCAACTAACCACTACAATGTATTAAAACCAAAACAACCAATAATCCATTTTTCTTAGAATAAAACGCTTACACATATATAAAATAAAAAAAAGTTTTTTTAAAATTTGTAAATACCTAACGGAAGGGAATATTACCTTTTATTTTATACATGATAAAATATATATATATAATTTATTGTTGGATTGTTTTTTTATGTACATGGTTTTTTTTTGTTTTAAGATTTCATTGATTCAAAACTACTATTATCATCTAATTTCATTTCTTCATCGATTGGTGAAGATGGTGATTGATTTTGAATAATTGATTTAATGATAGGTTTAGTTATAGTTGATGAAATTGGACTACTACCAATATTATTAGCATTTGTGGCTGTTGTAGTTGTTGTTGTTGAAATAGTTTCAGGTATTGGTTTTAATTTTAAATATAAATTATTATTTTTGTTATTGTTGTTGTTTTTATTATTATTGTTATTGTTATTGTTAATTTTATTATTTACATTATTATTTAATACTTGAGAGTATAATGAATTTCCTTTCTTTTCAATTAATTGTTTTCTTTTCTCAGCGATTTCTTTCCTTAATGAACCTGATATAACTTCACTTGGTTCTGAAAATAATATGATTGCTGTTGAGCGACTGTATCGATTTTTAAATCAAACTGTGTTAGTATTGTAATTTATAATTACATATCATGTTTTAAATAAAATAATTACTTTTCAGCAGATTTTAAAATTGAAGGTGGAATAATTGATTGTAGTGGTTGTAATTGTGATTGTTGTTGTAATAAACAGACTGGTTTAATTGCATTACAATCAATCTTTGAAAAATTTATTTCTTTTAAATCGATTTCTGTATCTTCATTTGGTTTATATTTATTTGTTAATGATCCTAATAAATCTGATGATGATTTTGATTTTGAAATTGTATTATTATTGTTGTTGTTATTATCTATTATTGGTATAATAGCTAGTGCACTACTGCTATTATTGTTGTTATTATTTTCAGTTTTCATTGTTGTATCTATATTTGTTACCATTTGAAATGGTGAATTATTAGGATCATTGTTGTTGTTGTTGTTGTTTGTGCTATTTTCCATTATTATATTTGAAGAGTATGTACTACCATTATTATCAGCAAATGGATTTACTACATTAGGAGTTGGTAAACTGATATCCATTTGTGGTGTATTATTGTTTGATATACCATTTAATTGTGGTGATATTGAAGGTGAAGAGGTTGGGGGTAATTCAGTATCACTTAATGAAAGGAATCCAATTCTATCTGCCATAGTTTGTGATAAAAACTTTTTACTTTGTACGCCATCATCATTTTCTACATCCATACATGTACGTCTTTTTAATTTATTAAAAAATGGTGAAGAGTTATGTTGTTGTTGTTGTTGTTGTTGGTGTTGTTGTTGATTATGTTGTTGTTGTAATAACATTTGTTGTAATAACATTTGTTGTTGTTGTTGTTGTTGTGGTGAAACATTTTGTTGTGAAATTTGAAGTAAAGATGGTTGTAATGGGTTCATTTTATCATTGTGTATATAATATTATATTATTATTATATTATTATTATTTTATGGATATATTTGCATGAATAATGTCTATTTTTTTTTTTTTTATGCAAAAATTAAATTTTAATTAAAAAAAAAAATTAATTTTTCGAAATCTGCTAAAGATTTTAAAAAAAAATAATTCAAATTTCATTATTACTATTTATATATATAAATAAATAAATGTGATAAAGTTTGTCATAATAAAGTTTACAAAAAAATAAAAATAAATAATTCATAATTTTATAAAAATAAATCATACCAAATTGTTATCTAAATGACACGATAGAGTAATGACATTTACACAAATAGATATTCTCGAAGTTTCAGAGGTCAAATAAAAGGCAAAAAAAAATACAAAAATCTATAAATTAGATAAAACTTGAAAAAAATTGAGGTTTCATCAAACGATCATGGTATCAATTAACATTTTTTGCAATTGAATTAAATATATTTATAAAAAAAAAAAGATAATATAAAAATATTTATTTTTTAAACTATTGATTTCTATAATCAACGAACACCTCTATATCTATTTTTTTTTTTTTTGACATATGTTTAATAAGGTTCAATATGATTAGTTTATTATCTTTCTTTAAAAATACTGTCCACCCAAAGGTAGCATTATACCACTTAACTAATCTCCCGTGAATATTGAATTGTTTTGATTGAACATTATGATTTATGAAAATATGAATATAAAATGTATATTAATACATTCATTCCAAAGGATTACAGTGGTTTTAGTAATTTGTCCAAATTCGTCCAACTTGCTTTTTGTTTTATGTGTGTTGTTATTATTCTTGTTATGTTTGTGTTGATTAATTTGGAAATTAATGGTGCAGTACTGGATCAAAAGGTTCGGTATGGTATCTTCGTGAATCTATTGTTCCCTTCTAGCTTACTTTTCCAACATTCTGTGTATTGAGGGTTTGTTCTTGACGAATTGTTTTGCTTCTGTGCAATATTTTTTTTTTTCCCTAAATTTTTTTGTTTTAATACCCTCATTCGTTGTGTTTTTTTATTTAATATTATACAGAACCCTTATCTACTTTCATTTAGTAGGAGAGGGGGAAGTTGGGGGTTACCAGATTATTATGTCCCTAAAAATTTTTTACATGTTCTGTCGAAATATTTCAATAATCAGGGGAGATTAGTTAAGTGGTATAATGCTACCTTTGGGTGGTAGCGTCCTGAGTTCGATTCTCGGATCTCCCCAATATTTTTTCTTTTTCTTTTTCTTTTTTTCATTTTACCGCAAAATTAATCCCGTGGTCATTTGATTCAAGACTATTTGGTGAATTTTATTACCAAAACAATAGCTTGTAATAAATACTAAAATTTTTATCATTATTATTAAAATTATTTGGAATCCATAAAATAACTATTTATTTAAATTGAAAAGTAAATATTAAATTGATTGGAAAAGGTTTTGATAGATTTTTTTATTAAAAAAAGTATCAGTTTTTGACCCTTAGCAAAAGCACCCTTTCGATTAAAAACCTCGAAATTGACATTTAATCATGATATGGGAATCATAAATATACCAAAAAATTGATTTTTTTTGAATACTAATTTTTATAAAATTCGTTTTTTGATATTTTTCATTTCATTTCAATTTGATTGCAGATAAAATAACAATAATAAAATGAAATCAAATATCATTATTTCCGTCATATTAGCATCAATATTATTTATATCTATTATAACTGCAAATAGTAGTATTGCTAGCAGTAGTAGTGATAGTAATAGCAGTGGTAGTTATAGCGATAGTAGTTTTAGTTTTAGTTCAGAAAGTAGTGGTGAACAACATTATATCTATGCATTTACTATTAATTTAAATCCTGGTGAAGGTCAATTCTTTTCAATGATTGATCCATCAACAAATAAAGTTTTAAAGTATGTTCCAATTACAACACCACAAGATTATGTAATTCAATCAATTTTAGGTTTTAAATTTACTCAAGAATCAAACCTTGTATGTATATTATATAATAACAACAACATTACCACCAAAATATAAATACTAATATCAATTTATCTACATATATATAGATATATGTATTAGGATTATCAGGATTAAATGCAGCTAATCAAGTATTCTCATATGATATAGTTACAGGAAGGATTGAACAAGTTGATCAAACAGTACCACAATTTGATATGGGATATGCAATTCAACCATTTATATATACACCATCAGGAGTTGCATATATGGCGGTTGAACCACTTTCGAAAAATATATTAGCGTTAGCAGAATGGAATTTCCCAATTGGTAAACATCAATTAATTGAATTATCAGTACCAAGTTATTCAACTAAAATATACCCATTATTAGCATATGATGAACAATCTGAATTAATATACGTTATATATTCACCATCAAATTCAAATGAAACAAATTTAATTATTGTTGATTCAAAAAACCCAAAAACTCAAAAACAATTCAACTCTATACAAAATATAACATCTTCTGAAAATAATGTTATGTTATTAACATCACCAACCAATCAATCAGTATACCTTATACAAGTTAATTCAGATAATAATGGTATTGATATGTGTGAATTTGATTTATCAACATCATCATCAGATTCATCGATTTGTAATAATGTTATGTCTGTTACAATGGTTAAAGATTTATTAAATGTTCCATTTAATCCATTTCAATTAACATTGGATAATTCAGGTTTAATGATGATGAATTATGCAACTAATGATTCATCAATTATCGAAGTTAATATAATTGATTTAGATTCATTATTCCCAATTGCTTCATATTCTATCAACAATTATTTTAATTCAACAAATCCTGATTTCCAATATTATGTTTCATATTATTAAAAAAATAAATAAATCATCATGACGCGTTTAAAACCCAACCTAAAAATTTACTTTTAATATATTTTATTTTTAAAAACCTCTTCAACATATCATATATTTTAAAGATTTCACATCATTATACACACTATTCAATGAGTAAAAGTGCCTTTTTTTCATAAAAATTTGATTTTTTTTGTTTTTTCGAGTTAAAAAATATCTTGATCGTTTTAATATTATAATACCACGTGATATTTTTCGTATGATGTAATATCTGTATTTTTATTTTAAATTTCTCACTACTTTTCTAAAATATAAAGTGGGAAAAATAAGATTGGTTAAAAATAAAATTAAAAAAACTATAAAAAAAGAATCAAACTATTATTTATAAATCATTTAATAATAACATCAACTGACAATTACAACAAAAAATAAATAAAAATGATATCAGTTATTAAACATTCAATCTTTTTAATATTTTCAATAATATCATTAATCAATTCTGCTACAATTGATATGAGTAGTGATAAACATTATTTGTTTGCATTTACAGTAAATGCAGTTCCTCATCATGGTCAATATATTACAATTATTGATTCCGAAACTAGTAAAATTGTTAAAAATGTATCTGTTGTTACACCAAATGATTTTGTAATTAGTGGTTTATTAGGAATGGATAAAAGTGAAAATATAGTATGTATAATGAGATACGATTATAATTTAAATTTAAATTTCATTTTACTAATAAAACATAAAAAAAGTTATATCTATTAGCAGGATCAGGAAATTATAATTCAAATGCTCTATTTTCATATAATGTTAATGTACGTATGCGCATCATACTATAATGAACTTTAAAATCAACATTATAAAATATTAATAAAGTAATATTAATAAATTAGAGTGGTCAAGTAACTCAAATTGAACAAATGGTACCACTTGCAAATGTTGCATTTATTGAACAACCATATATATTTGCTCCACCAAATGGTAATGCATATATGGGAATTCAACCATTATTTGCAGATTCTCAAACAAATTATCTTGGATTGGTAGAATATGCATTTTCCAATGGAACAACAAACTATATTAAATTTAATACAGGTAACTTTTCACAAGGTTCTTATCCACTAGTTGCAAATAATCCAAACAATCAAGAACTGTATGTTGTATATTCACCTGCTGAAAACAGTGATCAAACAAATTTAATGTTTGTTGATTTATACAGTCCAAAACAAATTCAAAAACAATTTAATCAAATCCAAAATATATCTTCATCAGCTTCAAATTCAATGTTATTAACATCGCCAAATGGTAATGTTTATTTAATTCAAACAAATAATGAAATTAATGGTATTATTGTATGTGAAATTCAAGTTTCCGAAAGTGGTAGTGATGATAGTGGTAGTTTTGAAACAACATGTAATTTCGTTAAATCAATTGATATGGTTGATGGTTTTTTTAATTCTGCATATTATGCATTTCAAACAACACTTGATAATTCCGGATTTTTATTAATGAATCAAGTTAGTGACACAGATCAAAATGTGCTTGTTAGAGTATATGATTTAAATACATGGGAGTTAGTAAATACATTTACAATTAAAAACTATTTTAATATTAATAGTCAAGCTTTAAGTTATTATATTTCATATAATTAAAAAACAAAATAATAAAAATACAATATCATATAGACCACAAAACACTCAATTACTTATTTTTAATCATTTGTAAAATGAATATTATGTATTTATTATTGGTTAAAGGTTATTGATTTTGAATTAAAATATTAAACTATTAACACAAAGCATTAAAACATACAATTTCAAATTGTCATCCATCAAGAAGAATTTAAATTTATTAAAGAAAATTATCCTCATAGAATGAAAGATTGTATGATATTCAAAAAAATTATTTAAATGATGGGATTCCAATTATATTTTTAAATTATTTCACTCATCTTGTCAACAAGTAATTGAAGAATTGTTAAAAAAGATGATATCAATAATGAAGGTGATATTAAAGATCATGAAGTGATAGAATATGATGCCAAAATGGAAAATTAATATCAATTATTAAAAAATGAAAAAGAAATTCAACAAAATTATATTTTTAATTATTTTTGTTGAATTTCTTAAACCAAGATAATTGTAAATCATTAATTAATAATTTTCAATGTGATCAAGAATTATTACAATATTTTAAAGATCAATTATTAATTCATCCAGATTATAAATTCAATTTAAATTGGTTATAAAATAAATTTATTTACTTTATTTTATTTTGTGTTAACGAAATGTAATTTATTTTGTTATTTTACTACCAACTTAATTTCTTGTCTGTAAAAATCTCTTAATTTAAGGTCGGAAATTTGGATTGAATAAAAATGTGAATAAAAATGTGGAAAATGTTGAGAACACCCAAAAAAAAGTGATAAAAATAATTTTCGTTGAAAATTATCCAAAAAAAAAACCGATCACACTAAAATTTATTAACAGATTTGGTTTAGCTCGTTTCGTTTAAATATACAATGTAAAAAATAATAAAACAGAACAAAACCTGTTTCGACTTTAAATTAAGGTTTGCCACTTCTTAATTCAAACTTTTTTAAATTTAATTAACAAAAAAAAGCAAACAAGTAAAATCTAATACATCATATCTTTATAGATTCAATAGGATATGATAAAGAAAAAAAAGAAATATTTGTTTAAGTTTTTGAGTAAAAGTAATGTGGATTTATTTATCATATGGATTTATTTATCATTTTCTATGTTTAATCTCATTTAAATTGTATAGGTCATTTGGATATTTTATTTAATATATTAATAATAACCAAAATTCTTTTTTATTTTTTATTTTTATTTTTTTCTTATTTTCTAGATATTTATAATAAAGTTAAAAAAATCGTGTTTGTGCCGTTGAGTACAATTTTTTTTTTTTTATTTTTATTTTTTTTTATTTTTTTTAAAATTTAAAAAAAATTTAAAAAAATGTTTTTTTTGCTTTTTTTCAAATTTTTTTTTTTTTTTTTTTTTTTTTTTCTTTCTCTCACTTTTTTCACAAATTTAAATTAGAGCCTATTTTTGTATTCCACATTTTATTATTTGGGTATTTATATACATATATTTTTTTAAAAGAAAATGGACGCACAAACTAAAAATGAGATCGTAGAACTATCCACTGCTATGTTGTTAACCTTCACTACCGAATATTCAAAAAACTTTGTTATTCAATTGACTAAAAAAGCAATCAAAGATGCAAAATCTGAACCATCACCATATCAATTAGATGAAAGACCAGTAAGTTATTATTTAATAATATTATATTAATATCAATCAACATTGTCATCACATGTCTCCGACTATTATTCTATTTATAAAAATGATCACACATATGACCTCCACTCAATTATTTAAGAAAAAAAAAGTTTTGACTTTTCAAAAAAAAAAAAAAAACATCACAAATTCTATTCAAATAATTTAAATAATAAATAAAACATATACAACATAATCATTTCTATTAAGCAAATAATCTAACTATGAATATTTTTTTTTTTTTCTGACCAATTTAGAAAGATCATGATAAATCTGATTTATTCTCTGGTTATTTAACAAAACAAGGTAATGTTAGAAAAAATTGGTTAAAAAGACATTTTGTAGTTAGATATGATTACTCTGTAGATTATTTTGTAGATGATACAGTAAGTATATGTAAATTAATTACATTTGGTTAAATGTCAATATTATATATAATTAATAATTTTATCATATTATTTTTTTCAGAATACAAATAAAAAAGGTACAATGAATTTATGTGGTTACAGAGTTGAAGAAGATCCAAATAAATCAGGATTAGATAGAATATTAAAAGTAGCAGAAAAGATGGGAATTGATACATCATCAGTACCAAAACCAAAACCATTACCACCATTTACAATTGAATTATATCATTCAAGTCGTAGAGTATATTATGTAACAGCAGCAAATGAAGATGAATTTAAAGAATGGGTTGAAATGTTTAAAACAGTTTGTCGTAGAGCAAATGGTTTCAAAAACAGAGATCCATGTCATATTGCAGCATTCCAAATTGCAGTTAGAAATACAAGATGGTCACTTGGAAGGTATGTTAACTCAATTTTTGTACAATTGTGATCTCACCCTAACATATATGTATATACATAATCTATATTAACACATAACTCTTTACTTTATCATACATACATACACAGATGGGGTTGGTGGGGATATGGTGGTAATGAAAATCAAATTCTCACTGATATGATTGCTGATGAAATTGAATATGATATTTTAGGTAGAGCATTATCAAAATTACCAAACGCACCATGGTTTATTAGAAATTTTTTACGTAACAAAATGATGTCCGTTATTGAAGGTATGGTTTCAGGTGCAGTTGCACCAGCATGGTCAGCATGTGATAAAACAACAACTGAACTTAGACCAACAATTGAACCAAGAATAAAAGGACAAGTAAACCCAATTGTTCAAGCACAACTCAGTGTACAAAATAAAATGAAAGATCAAATTATGTCACAAATTGAACCACTCATTCAAGAACATGTTGTAAAACATTTAAAGAAAGTACTTGCTACTGGTAGAGCACCAATTGAAAATGGTTTCGATCAATCATTAACTATTTGGAATGAAAAATCAAATGCTTACACTGGTAATGGTTCAACTGAATCATTCTCACCATTTAGATCATATCCAAATTCATATTGGACAATGTATCCAGCTAAAGATAAAGTATCTGAATTATATGCTCATTTAGAAACTTTCCGTCCAATTTTCCAATCATATTCATCATACATGATTTGTTATGATATCAAAGAGGCCATCAATGAAATGGCACATAATGGTTGTTACACTTTAGAGAAATTAGTCACACAAGAACAAATCGATGTTGCTTCAGCTAAAAATCAAACACTCGAACGTTATCAACATGATGTTACTTTGGGTATAAATTTACAAATGAAATTTGTCGTTAGAGAAATGGTTAAACCAACTCTTGTATCTGTTATTGGTCCAATAACAAAACCAATTCTCTCTGGTTTATCATCTGCTGTCCCAGAAACAATCAAAGATTTCATAGATATTCAAGAAATGTACAACCAATTAATTGATGATATTTTAGATGATTCAACTCAAGTTGTAATTAATGAATTAAATTAAAAATATTATCAAATTGATAAATAATAATAATAAATAATAATAAATAAACCGAACATATATATTTTAAATAAATTTTTTTTTAAAAAAAAAATACACTAATTAGATATCACTGTTAATTAATAATAATAATTATATATATAATACAAAAATAAAATAAAGGTAATTAAAATTATTGAAATAAAGGTTACTGTATATAGTATTTTCTTTCAAATAATTATAATAATTAACAAGTATAATAATTAACAGTGATATAATTAGACTGTTATATTTTTTTTTTAATAATACTATTGAAAATAAAAGTTGTTTACTATTTTTGTATATTTGTGTCAAACAATTTAAATTTTTATTTATTGTAAAATAAAATTTTAAATTTTTTCATTTTCATTTGCAATTAAATACAAACAAACAAACAAACAACAAATAAAAATACAAATTCAAAATTCAAAATGACTATTTTAGGTAAATGTGTCTCACAATAAGTTATTAAAAATATTTTATTGATATTAACTGGCCAACGTATTTTTTACAGCAACAATTCAATCTATTTCACCAAAATCAATTTCAAATAATGCATCAATTTCAAATGGTTCATCAAATTCATGTGGTAATGGTGGTAATGAATTAACATTCTTTGGTGGTGGTTGTTGTTGTGATCCATGTTGTCGTCCAATTTTTAATCCATGTTGTGGTAATGGTGGTAGTAATGTTAATGTAATCAATGTTGATATTGGTATTGCACGTCGTAGTAGATTCTGTTAAATTTCAATTAAAGTATTCTTTCAAATTGTTTTGTGTTATTCTAGATGATTAATCTTTATTTAAAACATATATCTTAATTTATTGTAAAAATAAATGTTTTAAAATAAAGATAGTTAATCTTTTAGATCATCATCAGCATAATTTCGATTAACACCTTAAAAAAATGGAGCAGTCTTTGAAATATTTAAAAAATGAATTCTTTATAATTTTTTTTTATTTGTGTTGATTATAAACATTCAAATGTTTTTGTAATACCCCTATGTTCATCAATGAATTTAATTGAATATGAATTTAATGGGGACCACATGTTCATTAGATTGAGAAAGGAAATTTGAAACCAATTTAATATTTGATTGTTTGAAAAACTAATCCACAGTATCAATGTTAATAAAGTTTAATGCAGTTATATTCATGTTCTTTTTACAATGGTAAAGAACTGACTCAATACTGTGTATATCAACTTCAAGTGTTGTAATATTTTCACATTCTAAATAACTACTATCAAAAATACCAAATCCAAGTAATCCTAATGATAAATTGATTTATTTGGTACTATAACACTTGAAATTAAATTTTCATATAAATGTTCATCATTGTGATATTAAAGTTAATTTCTTTAATGTTGTATTCTTACTTAAACAATGTTGAAAATGATATATAGTTGTCCTGCCATCATCTATAACACAACTAATTTATAATGATTCAATTGTTGGATATGTATTTAAAATTGATTGTAAATTATCAACATCTACCGATTGATTTTCAAATTTGTTGACTTTATTGATTTACAATTTAAAAATCAAACTATAAACATAACAATAACAAAAGAAATTTATAATTATTATCATGTAATAGTTTCAAATATTAAAATAACAAATTTAATCATTCATTTTTTGTTTTAATATTAATAACTTAATGTTTGGTTTAATTTTTTTAACCAGTTTGAATAAAATATAATTGTTAAATTTAGTTCTTTATCGCCAATATTTACGTTTTGTTTGTTCAAAATAATCATTTGCAAAGGAAATCAAATGATATGTGTATTACAAAAATAGACAAATAAAAACTATATTCCACAATAAAAAATAAAAAACAAGTAATATAAAAAACTCCAAAAAATGTTGGAGGATACAACCCTCCCCA
>JACAFY010018550.1:0-13238 GCA_015252635.1 Dictyostelium capitatum | reverse complement strand
GCGCCGGGGCGCCCCCGCGGCCCCCCCCGCGGGCCCCCTTAGCAATGCCGCGCAACCATGACATATAACCAAAGTACGCTAACCACCAAAAAGAAAATTTAAAAAAAGTTAAAAAAAGGTTAAATTAAAAAAAAAAAAAAAAAAGACAATATTAATTTCATTTAGTATATATATACAAAATAACAAATAATAACAACAAAAATGTTAAATAATACATCTAAATTAATTAAATTTAATAATAAACTAAATTTAAATAATTTAACAAAATCAACAACAATTGTAGGTGGTAATAAAATCAATAATAATAAATTATTTTATTCAACAACAACAAGTAAGAAACATGAACAAACAAAATCAGCAGAACACAAACAAGATCAAGTATCAATTAAAAGTTCAATATTTTTAAACTATGATAATGGTAAAGACAGAGGTGGATACATGAAAAAATCATTATATGATTATGATCCATTAACTGCAAATATTGCAAGAGATACAACAGAATTCTTTGCATTTGGTGATACCTCAGTTGGTGATATAATCAAGGGTAAACAAGAAAAACAAATAATTTACGTTTGTGAAGATGATACTATATTAGATGCAATTAAAACAATGGATAAATATGGTATTGGTGCTTTATTAGTTACATCAAATTCACCTGATAGTTCATTAGTTGGTATTTTCACTGAACGTGATTATCTTGGTAAAGTTGCATTACTAGGTAAAGATTCTAAAACAACTAAAGTTGAAGATGCAATGACTAGAAATATAACAACCATTGATCAATCAGTTGGTGTTGTTGATGCTATGAAATTAATGACAAATAAACGTTTCCGTCATATTCCAGTAACAGATTCAGATGGTAATAATGTAATTGGTCTTGTATCAATTACAGATTTAATTAAAGCATTACGTTCAAATCAAAAAGAAACAATTAAATATTTAAATAATTTCTTAAATGATCCTGGTCGTTATTCACTCTAAACTACACACACATGTCGTAATTAACGACAATAGTTGAAGTTTAAATAAACAAACAAATTTATTATTTAAATTGTAATTACCCGTTATCGTAGATATTTTCATTTTCATGTGTGTGAGTTGACTTTTTGTCTCACGTTATTTTTAGCAGTTGGCAACTTTCGTTTTTTTTTTAAAAATTTGATTTATTTTGATTAAAATTATTTATTTAAATTTTTTATAAAAAAAAAAATTTGTCAACAAAAATATTTTTTTTTTTTTCGTTTTTAAAATTGTTTTAATTCACATACATTCAACAAATATATAAAAATGGCCAAAGGTACAATTATAATTTTTCAATAATAAATTAATAACACACATACACACAACTTGTATATTAATATAAATTATTTGCATTCCTTTTTTTTTTTTTTTTAAATAATCTTCTCTCTCTCTAACAGATCAAAAAGCTATCGAATCAAAAAAAAGAAAGAAACAAGAATCAGAATCAGAAACTGAATCAAGTGAAGAAAACAATCAATCAGAATCAGAATCAGAAGATGAATTAAAAGTTGTTGGTGAACAAGATTCTTCATCAAAAAATACATTCAAAAAAGCCGAAACTAAAACTGAATCATCAAATGAACTCACTGCTCAACAAAAAACTGATGATGACTTAAAAGTTTTCGTTGGTCAATTACCATCAGGTGTTACAGAAGATGATCTCCGTGAATATTTTGGTGAATGTGGTAACATCACAAACATTAAAGTTCTCAATGGAAATCCACAAAGAGTTGCTGCATTTGTTACATTTGACTCTGAAAAAGGTAGAGACGCTGCTATTGCTCTCAATGGTCAAGAATACCACGGTCAAGCATTAAGAATTAATGCTGCCAATAGTAAACCATCAGACGGTGAAGGTGAACCAACAACTATCGTCTGTAGAAATATTTCATTCACTGTCGATGAACATTTAGTTAAAGAATTCTTTGGTGGTTGTGGTACTATCACTCGTGTCTCTTTACCAACATATGAAGATTCTGGTAGATTAAAAGGTTTCGCTTTTGTCCAATTCGAAACTGAAGATGCAGTTGAGAAAGCTATTGCTTTATCAGGTACAAACTTTGAAGGTCGTGATGTTCAAGTAGAAAAAAGCCAAAGAGGTGGTGGTGGTAGAGGTGGTAAGTAACAATTGTTATTCTATTTTGCTGTAGTAGTTCACTTTGATCCAATTGTTGTATACTAATTTACTTTTTTTCTTTTCTCTTCCTTTCAAATATAGGTCGTGGTGGTAGAGGTGGTTTCGGCGGTGGTCGTGGAGGTAGAGGAGGTTTTGGTGGTGGTAGAGGTGGATTTGGTGGTGATCGTGGAGGTTTTGGTGGTGGTCGTGGTGGTGGTAGAGGAGGTTTCGGCGGTGGTCGTGGTGGTGGTAGAGGAGGTTTCGGTGGTGATAGAGGTGGTTTTGGTGGACGTGGTGGTGGTAGAGGTGGATTCGGTGGTGCCAAACGTGGTAGATTCGAATAAATATACCAACCCCTTTATATACACACACAATTTTTAAATATATAATATACTCTCCCTTCCCGAACATTACAACACAAACAATTACGATAAACAACAACAAAAACCCTCAAAGTGTGACCAAGATATAGCGATCAAGGTTTCAAAAAAAAAAAAAAAACTTGGAAAAATTAAAAACGAAAAAAAAAATATAAAATAATAATTTTAAAAAAAATATATAACAAACAACAATGTGTACAAAGAGATAGATAAGAGGGACGGAGTCCGATTATATATTTTTTTAAAAATTTATTATATTTATATGGCTTTTTTTTTCTAATTTTTAATTTCAAAGGTTTTTTTTTTATTTTCTTTCATCTTTTTCTTCTTTCTCTTTCTTTTTCTCTCAACGTCAATCATTCTTTCTTTTATAATAATCATCCAAATGTAAATATTACGCGCGTATCAACATAATAAATTATTATGTATTTAAAACAATTAAAAAATAAATAAAACAAAATTTAAAAATATATAAAATCAGTTGTTTATTTTATTTAATTCAATCCATTTTTAACATCTCATAATTTCAGTAATCCATAATAATAATGTAGACAACTATAGAAGTTCAATGGTGTCTGTTATTATAAACTGACTAAAATGATAACTATTTAGATTTTTAAGACTTTATTCTTTTGTTTCTTTTCTCCACCAAGTTCGAAACTTTAACAACATTTTAGATTAGGATATTATGAACCACAACAAACATAATACTAATATATTATATCTGAACAAACCATCAGATTTTGTACAAATTGTACAATTGAATTTATATTCAATATCTTGAATTTTTGATTTTAATTCATTATTTGCCAATTTTATTAATTCATTTTTATTATCTGGTTCATAAATGCGATAGTAAACAATCTCGGTTTTGGTGGTCAAGTTAGGAAATATTGCCCTGTTATTTAATTATTTTTAAATTAATTATTTTTTTTTAAAGAAATTTAGGGTTAGTATATTGACACTTTCCAAAGGTATTAGATAAGAATAGTGAGCTATTTTTTTTTCTTTTCTCATATCATTTTTCTCTGCATATATTCAGCCAATTAATATCATCATCAAAACGTTCAATAACAGTCACAAAGAAATCATAATTTTCTAATTCTACATTAAATAAAGAACTCGAACCAAATCCATAAATGAAAATAATTTCTTACCTGGAACAAAAATATCATGTCAAATAGTAAACAATAAAAAATAAAAATTACATACATATTTTCTAGTAAAAGTTGGAGGTCCCCTTTTTTTGTTATGGTAAAGAGATTTCAACAGATACAAAACATATAATTGGTAAATCAATATTTAAATAACTTTTAATGATGCACCACATGATTATGGTAATATTATTATTATTTGTTTTTTAAATTTAACTATATCAATTTCCATTAACTTGTTATCAAAAATAAACATTATAATTTATTATTTTAGATTATTACTAATGAAAATTTATTGTTTTGTTACTTGAAGGGTTCCATTTGGTACTAAACCACATTCTTCGACAGTAATTGAATTTAATTCAGCAGATGTATAAATTTTTCTTGGATAAGTATTTGAAAGTGTAAATTTACCAGTTTGAGATGAATTATTAGAGACAAAAGTATGGACATCAATTAATTTTGTTGATAATGGGAAAGTACCTACATTTAAAATGATATTGGGAAAAGTATCTTTAATATTAGTATTATGAATATAAAACATTAATTATTATTAGAGACAAAAGTATGAACATCAATTACCTTTAATTGTAGATCCATCAAGTAAACGAATTTGAATTAATGATTCAGTGTAGGTTTGTTTTGGTACATAAACAACTGGTGGTGCAACTGTTGCAGCTGGTTTTGAATCAGCACCATTGGTATTTGCAGCAGATTGATTTCTTTTTGCTGCTCTTTCAAGACGATCAGCTTCAACTTTTGCCTTGATTTTAGCTTTTGCAATACGATCAGCTTCTTTTTCTTTTCTATCTTTTTCTTGATCTCTTTTCAATTGATCTTCTTGCCATTTTGAAAGTGCTTGTTGAGAATTTCTACCACCTGCACGACGATTTATTTCTCTTTCAATTTCTTTCTTTGCTTCTTCCTCTGCTTTCTTTACTCTAATTTCAGCGATACGTGCTTCTAATTTCTTTTTTTGTTCTGCTCTTTCTTCTGGTGTTAATTGATAGTTTTCAATATCATTTTCATGAGCAACAAATTCATGTTCTACATTGTGTTTGTTTGTATCTTTACATTTTTGACATAAATCATAATTTGGACAAACTTTACATTTATATCTGTATCCTACAATTTGTTCTTGACACATATCACATAAAGCATTATGAATTGTTGTTGGATATTTTGTAGTAGTGGTTGTGGTTGATGGGGTTGTTGAATCTGTAGTAGTGGTGGCTGTAGTGTTTGTTGAATCTGTAGTAGTGGTTGTTGTTGCAGCTGCTACTGGATTATTTGCACCAGTATCACCTTCTAATGGTTCATCAATTGTTGCTGAGTCCATATTTTCAAATATCCAATCCATTGCTTGTTGTGATGATGAATTATTTACAATTAATAATGCTTTTCTTGCTCTATTTTGTGGGAACCCCATTTCTAATAAATCTTTCATCATGATTGGATCTGGTTCACTTGCTCTTGCTGGTTTATTTGTTCTAGTTGGTGTTGCAGTAGTAGTGGTAGTATTTGATGAACCTGTTGCGTTTAAGAGATTATTATATGCTGATGGAGTTGATGTTGTGGTTGTACCAACTTGTTGTTGATATTGTGCTTGTTGTTCTTTTTGTTTTCTTTCTAAATTATCTAAATAAGCTTGACGACTACTTCCACTACCACCTCCTAATGCATTACCAGCTGTTGCAAATGACATTTGTGGTTGTAATCTTTCAATCGATTGTTTTAATTGATTTTTATCGGCACCACTAAATTCATGTACAACTTGTCTATCAATAAAAAATTTAAATGTTGGCATTGCTCTAACATTTTGTTGTTGTGTAGTTGACTAAATAAAGTATGATAATAGTATAATATTATGATTAGTATATCTTCATTATCATCATTGTATTATGTGTATGTATGTGTCTATGTAATGTATGTATGTTTACTTACTTTACATTGATCAACATCAACTTTTAAAAATACAACATCTGTATATTCGTTACTGTACTGTTCAAAAACTGGTCCAATCACTTTACAAGGTCCACACCAAACTGCTGTAAAATCAACTACAACTAATCTTTTACCTGCTGCTACTAATTCTGAATCTAATTGATTATCAACTAATACTGTATTTGTGTGTGTGTGTGCATGTTAATATTGAGATAAATAATTTTTTTGAGAAATAATTAATAAAGTATTGAAATTCAATTTATAAATTACCTTTTACTCTTCCGTGTGACATTTTAGTTTATTTAAATGAAAAGTAATATACAAATTGTTTTTTAAAAAAAAAAGGGTTGGTGTAAAAATAAATGATAAAAAAAAAACTTTTATGTGTGTTTTGTGTTGGTGTATATTAAATTTATAAAAATGAAATAAAAAAAAAAAAAATAAAAAAAAAGTTTTTTTTTTTTTAAATTTAATTTTATTTTTTTATTAATTTTTTTGTTTTTTTTATAATTTTAATTAAAAAAAAAAAAAAGAAATGAACAATTTAATAAATAAAATTAATAAAAGAAATTTAATAAATTTTTTATCAAAACAACAACAACAACAACCATATATACAAAATTATAATAAATGTAAATTTACAACCACTACAACAAACAATAAAAATAAAAAATATAATCAAACAACGATTGTTGAAGAAGAAGAAGAAGAAGAACAAAATGAAAATTATTTAAAACAATATAACCAATCAAGAATTGAAATGATGAATGAAATTAAAAACAAAACAGGTAAATCAATTTACGAAGCAAAAAGAAGACAACATACACATACAATATCAGAATTTAGAAATGAATTTTCCAATCAATTGGAAGCAGGATCAAAGAAATTAGATCATTCAACAGTATTAGCAGGTCGTATTAAATCCATTCGTATATCAAGTAATAAATTAGCATTCATTGATATTGTATCATCATCTTCCAACAACGAAATATCATATGATGAAATTATTGATGCTAAAAATGAAAGATTACAAGGTTCACAATATTCCTTACAAGTTATGGCAGATATTAAATATTATGAAAACACCAATGGATCATTTGAAACAGTTATCAATTCAATTAGAAAAGGTGATATCATTGAAATTAGAGGAATACCAGGTAAAAGTAAATTGGGTGAAATTTCAATTATACCAAATGAAATAACTGTATTAGTTCCATGTGTTAGACCAATTCCATTGAAATTAATAGATAAAGAAATTAGATATAGAAATCGTACATTAGACTTTTTAGTTAATCCATCAATTGCAAGACCATTCTATATAAAGAGTAAAATGATTACATATCTTCGTAATTATTTAGTTGAAAGAGGTTACCTTGAAGTTGATACACCAATATTATCAACAAATGTTGGTGGTGCAAATGCAAAACCATTTAAAACTAAATCCAATTCATTGAATTTAGATTTGTTTTTACGTATTTCACCAGAACTATTTTTAAAACAATTGGTTATTGCAGGATTTGATAAAGTATTTGAAATTGGTAAACAATTTAGAAATGAAGGAATTGATCAAACACATAACCCCGAATTTACAACATGTGAATTTTATCAAGCATATGCTGATTATGAAACAATGATGGAAATGACTGAAGATCTATTAAAAGGTATGGTTAAACATGTTACTGGTGATTACAAAGTACCATTACCATCAAATCCAAATGTTATCATTGATTTTAGTGTACCATTTGCACGTATAAATTTCATTGATAAAATTCAAGAACTCACTGGTGAAACATTACCAGAAGATTTAGTATCATATGATTGTATACCAAGACTATTGGAAATTTGTGATAATAACAATATAAAATGTTCTGAACCATTCACACCAACTAGAATTTTAGATGAAATGGCATCAACATTACTTGAACCATTATGTATACAACCAACATTCATTCAAGATCATCCATTAGCAATGTCTCCATTGGCAAAACTTCATCGTAATTCATCACAACGTACTGAAAGATTTGAATTGTTTATTGGTGGTAAAGAATTAGTAAATGCCTATAGTGAATTGAATGATCCAAAAGAACAAAGAAATCGTTTCCTTGCACAATCAATGGATCGTACAACAGGTGATGAAGAAGCTCAAATACTTGATGAAACATTTTGTAACGCTTTGGAATTAGCATTACCACCAACTGCTGGTTGGGGTTTAGGTGTTGATCGTTTAATTATGTTACTTTCAAATTCAACTACAATTAAAGATGTTATTTTATTTCCAACTATGAAACCATTAGATAATCATCAAAAAGATAATAATACTGAAAATAAAAAAGAATAATTAAAATAATTTTTTTAAAAAAATTATTTTTTTCATTTTCATTTTTTTTTTTTTTTTTTTTATTTTTTTTTTATATAAACTTCACTGTATAGTTTTTAATTAATATATAGAAATGACAACAAAAAATAGAGGAGTAGAAAAAGTATCAGGATCATTTGCAAAAGATAAATATACAATTATTTTACCAACATATAAAGAAAGAGAAAATCTTCCAATCATTATTTGGTTAATTAATAACGAATTAGAAAAATGGTAAGGTTATTTACTATATGTTGAAAATAATTATTATTATTATTGTTGTTAACTTCTATGTAATATAAACTTTACAGTTTTATTGATTATGAAGTTGTAATTGTTGAAGATAATAGTCCAGATGGTACATTAGAGGTAGCACAACAACTTCAAAAGATATATGGAGATAATAAGATTAAAATATTATCAAGACCAGGTAAAATGGGATTAGGTTCAGCATATATGGATGGAATTAAGAAATCAACAGGTAATTGGGTTATATTAATGGATGCAGATCTTTCACATCATCCAAAATTCATTCCACAATTCATTGAAAAACAAAAGAAATTAGATTGTGAAATTGTAACAGGTACACGTTATCAAAGTGGTGGTGGTGTATTTGGTTGGAATTTCCATAGAAAATTAACAAGTCGTGTTGCAAACTATATAGCATCTGTATTATTAACACCTGGTGTATCAGATTTAACTGGTTCATTCCGTCTTTATCGTAAAGATGTTTTGGAAGAATTAATCACTCAAAATAAATCAAAAGGTTATGTATTCCAAGTTGAAATGATGGTTAGAGCAAATCAAGCTGGTTATCAAATCGGTGAAGTACCAATCACTTTTGTTGATCGTATTTTCGGTACTTCAAATTTAGATTCAGGTGAAATCGTTGGTTATCTTAAAAGTGTTTTAAATTTATTTTTTACCATTTAAAAAAAAAATTGTTTTATATAAATATAATTAAATAAATATATATCTGATATTAAAATATCTTTTTTTGTTATTGTTATAACCCTTTACTGATATTGTTTTTTTTTAAAATTTTGCTTTTTGTAAAAAAAAAAAAACTTTTTTTTTTTTTTTCTCTTTAAAATTTATATTACTACTTCATACACACAATAGTTATAATATATACAAATACATATATTTATAATAATGAATAATATTATGCTATCAGAATATTTAATTAAAAAAATAATTATAATTTTATGTGATTTTATAAATGATAAAAATTTATTAATTCAATTACATCATTATAAAAATGAAAGGTATAAAAGATTAAAGTGTAAATTAGCAATGGTATGTTGGAAATGGTTTAAAATGGTTTCAAATTATTTAACGGTATCTGTAAATTGTCATAATTTATCAACAACTATTCCATCATCAAAATATTTAATAACAAAGATTGAAAATATTGAAACATTAAGATTACTATATAAAAGACAATATAATCAACAAGAAATTGAATTTATAAATAAAAATATACAATCAACAATCAATTTAAAATCAATTGTAATTGAAAGAATATCATCATTGGATATATCATTAATTAAATTTAATGGAATCATCAAATGTAATGAAGTTTATTTGGATCAAGATTCAACATTATCATTAATTGATCAAGATAAAACTAAAATATTTGTAAATTTCCTATCTGTATATCCATTAGAATATAATAAAATATTGGAATCATTTCAAAAATTTCATGAAATCAATTCAATTTGTTGTGTATTTGATGTATTTCCAATTAAAGAAATATTTTACAACGATTTAGAAACTAAATTAACAAATTCACTATTTTCAAATAATCTTCAATCAATTACAATATTTAGAAATAGTTGTACACCATCACTTTCAATTGATGATTTAGTGATACTTTTAAAATCATTACCAAATTTAAAACAATTTGAAGTTGGTATTTGTTTAAATAATTTAATTTTTAATTTAACAAATAACAACATTGGTAATGATGGTGGTAGTGGTTGTGAAATTTGTAAAGAATTTAATAGACAACCAGTATTAAATGCATTTGAATTACAATGGATTCAATTTTGTGATTTAATAATTAATCATAAATTATTAACATCATTATCAATTAATCATAGTTGTTTTTCAACATTATATACAAATAATCCATTACCAATAGATTTCATAAATAAATTTTCATATCCGTTCATTGAAAATAAATCAATTAAAAAATTACAGTTATATGGTTTTCATACATTGTCACTAATTGAAATGTTATTAACAAAGAGTACAACAATAACCGATTATAATATTTCATTTAACAGTTCAAGATTAAATAATATATTAAATGGTGGTAATATAAATCAACAACCATCCTCGTCATCCATTCAAAAAGATATAATTGAAATTAATAAATTATTATCAAATAACAAAAACAACAACAATAACAACAACAACAACAATATTATAAATTCATTTTATCTATTAGATTTATCAAATTTAAAAAAGAACGAATTAATTAATTATAAAAAAAAATAAAAACTATTGTGTATGTGTTTATTTACAAATATTTTTCATCTCTAACTACTGCTTCACCCAATGTTGATTTAACTACTGCTAATAATTCTTTTGGATCAATTCTATCTTCACAATCTTCAACAACTAAATGAATTTCTACTTCTGATGATGGTGCAATGTTGAAAATTTGTAATAATTCACCCTTCATAATATTTGAACCAGTGTTTATTTCACTAATTTCTTTTCTGCATTGTTCAATTGATTCTTTTGTTTGTTTTGCTGCTGGTGTTTTTTTTAGATAATCTTCTACACTACGCACAAATTCATTTAATAATACCTGACCTTCCATATGTCTTCTATGTGTTAATAATGAAAGTACTTCAAAATTTGAAATTAATTCTTCTTTTTCTTTTTTTATACTGTAGATACACCGATTGTTAATATAATATATAATTGTATAATATATCTATTAACAATATAGTTGTATTTACATTTTCATATTTATTTACATAATTAACACACTGATATTACTCTCGTGTTTTTAAAAAATGAAAAAAAAAAAAAAAAATTTTAAAAAAAAAAAAAAAAAAAAAATTAAATTTTTTTTGATATCATTGTTAGCACTTGTTTATTATTTATTGTTGTCTTTTACTTTCATATTCTTCTAATGATAAAATTTGTTTATACATTGAATGATCATCTTTAATTAAATTTGTTGAAATTGGTTGTCTTTTTCTTTTTGGTTGTACTTTTAAAATTTTTGGTGGAGTGTTTGGAATTGAAATATTTAAATCGATTGATCTGTGAATATCAGAGAGTGAACGAGAATCAGATTCACCAGATTGTCTTGATTTGAAAGTTTGTGGTACTGTTGATCTTGATAATTTAGTTGGAGATAATGGTGAATGAACTAAATTTGCACCAGCGATAATTGATTCAGAATCAGCTGCAACAACTGCACAATTTCTAGTTTTTCTTCTTGCAAATGGATCAGAATCATTTGATACAACTTCAGTTGCTTGAGTTGAGGTTGCTTGAAATTTGAAATTTAAACTTTTATTCTTTTTATTGATGTTTGCAACTAATTTCTCTACTGTTGTCATATTCTCTTCCTTGAGATCATTTGTCATTTTATTGAGTTCTTCAATTCTATCAACTATGTTTTTGTATTCTTGTGTTGCTGGATCATATGTTTCACGTTGTGCAATTAATTTTGCTTTTTCAATTGCAATGTTTACTGGTATTTTAAGATGTTTTTGTTTTTCCAAGGCTCTCTTTTCAATGTCAGCATTGGTGTAAATGTAATCTTGAGCAATTTTAATATCTGCAATTTTCTTTTCAATGTCTTCAACCTTTGGTAACTTTTCTCTTGCACGTACCATATCGGAAATCCATTTTTCATGTTCTGATGGGGTAATTACATTGTTTGATACATTTTCAATACCAAACTCTTTACGTGAACCAGCATAAGAGAGTAATAATAATTTATCGGTTTCTTTGTTCTCTACTTTATATAATTTATGACCTGTACGAACTTCAATGATCTCTGCAATTCTATAGATTGGATTGTTTAAATGTGAACCAATTACAACACGTACAAAGAAATTTGGAGCAAGTTTTTCAAAGTATGGTTGATCAACCCATTTAACCAGCATATTTCTAGATAATCTACATTGATTCAATAATGTAACATTTACTTTTTCTGCAAAACTTTGAATATCTTTTTCTATATTTCTTTCACGTTTTTCTCTTTCTTTATCACGATGATCTTGTTCAATTTTCTGAGATGTTGTTTTTGGTGTTGATGTAGTTGATGTTGATGCTGGTGTTGTATTGTTACTACTACTATCTTCATCTTGATCTTTATCTTTTTTTGATTTTTCTCTTTTTCTTTGTATTTCTTTAAGTGCTTCTTTTTGTTTATCTTCTTTCTCACTACGACCTCTTGATGATGATAATTGTTTCGATGTACTTGAAGTGGTTGTGGTTGTACTTGTTGAACTGGTGGTGCCAGATTTCTTTTCTCTTTCTTTTTGTTGCTTCCAACGTTCTCTTGCATCTTTTCTTTGATCATAACGTGAAGCTAAAATATCTTCTCTTTCAATTTCTGGTAATTTTGATAATTCATATCTATCATCTTCATCTTTATATAAATCATTATCGTAACCATCATAAAAATCATCATCATTTTCAACTGGTGCACCTCTATTTCTTCTACCACCATAATTTGTAGTTGATGATGATTGTAATGATGTTAATGTTGTTGACCCTTTCTTTCTACCTGGTCCACTACCTGTTGTTGTTTTCTTTTTTTTACTTGATGATTTAGTTTCTTCATAATCTTCATCACTAGATTCAATTGTTTTACTCTTTAAAAAAAAAAAAAAGGAAAAAAAAAAGTTAATATATATATATGTATGATAAAATATTATATGTATGTTGTGTGAATATTAATTTTGAAATCTAATGTGATAATACTCTTTTATTTGATTTTGTTTCAGTTAACTGAAGTAACTCTTCATCAAAGTCACCATCTTCGTCATCTGATGTTCTTCCTTTTGCCATTATATTGTATACTAATACTTATATTTATATTGTAATATATAATATTAAAAAAAAAAAAAGTTGCGAACAAACAAACAATGAAAAAATAAATTTAAAAATAAAATAAAAATTTTGAAAAAAAAAAAAAAAAAAAATTTAATTAAAAAATTACAAAATTTATTTTTAAATTTATTAAAATTAAAAAAAATGTTTTATTTAAAAAAATTAAATAAAAAAAA
>JACAFY010018541.1:0-13265 GCA_015252635.1 Dictyostelium capitatum | reverse complement strand
ACCCCAAGCCGGCATACGCTCTCTATTACGGGCTCGTGGGGTCGGTTTTGTGTTTAATATACATTTTTTTTTTTCTTTATTAAAAAAAAAAAAAAAAATGAAAAAGAAAATTATAATATATTAATTATTTGCGAATAATTGTGTTTAAAATAATATATAAAAAAAATGACTAAATAGATATTTATTATTGTTATTGTATACAGATATTGTTATTTATTTTATTTGTGTATATATGAGGTATGAATATATAGGAAATAGTAAAAAAAAAGAATTTTAAATTAAAAAAAAGGTGGTTTGTTACAATGAAATAGAGACAAAGTGTGTTTCGAAGTGTGTGTGGTTATTTTTTTTTTTTTTTTTTTTTTTAAAAAATTTTAAAATTAAATTTTTTTTTTTTAATAAAAAAATTAAAAAATAATCTAAACCCAAAAATTTAAAAAAAAAAAAATAAAAAAAAAAAAATAAAAAAAAAATAATAAAAAAATCTCGTGAGGAAATTTAAATAAAAATAAAAAAAGTTAATTATCAAACATTTGTATTTGCTTACACTATTATATATATGTATATTATTCTAAGTTATAATTCTTTGAAAATTCAATTATTAATATTTAGCCAAAATTGAAATATTTTTAAATTTTTGATTATTTCGGGAAATTATTAATTAACTAGTATATGTGAAGTGTTGATGAATAGTGTAATATACACAAACTGTATATACACAACAAACTAGTTATAAATTGTAAAGTAATAAATAATATGGGGGTGTAAAAAAAAAAAAAAAAAAAAAAAAAAAAATCAATTCTGTTTTGGCACAATAATTCAACTCAATTCATCAGTTAGAGAGAAAATAAAAAAAAATTAAAAAAAAAAAAATAAAATTAAACCGTTGAATTAAAAATATCATCAAACGACTAACCGAACATTCGCAATCCACAAATTAGCAGATACCTTAAAAAAAAAAAAAACAATATGTGGCAAAAAACCAATGTCATTCAAATCAATGTTTAACATATCATATCAGATGTGATTTATTTGTTTTTGTAATAATAAATATACGAATCCACGTTTTTTATTTCTAAAAATATCTCTAAATAAATTACGCGTAATTTTTTTTTTTTTTTCTCCTCTTTTAAATAAAATACAATTGTATCATTTTTTCAAGAGGTCTTGTATCTATATATATATATATATATATGAGTTATTTTAAATCTTTATTTTATTTACATAAATTTTAAAAACTATTTTTCTAAAATTCTTTATTTCTTTCTTTTCTTTTGTACAGTTTCATCCAATTCTAAATTAATGTTTATGAGTGTGTTAATATTTGTTTTTTTTTTTTTTTGGTGTGTCTAAATTGTTATGTTATGTTGATAGGAGGATAGAAGTGATGGAAGGTAATTGTTATAGTTGTTGTAAATGCAATATTTGTAATGTTAGTTACTTTTATTTGAGGCAAGTGTATTATTTATCATACGTGAGGCAACTTCTTTATCAATTTGAACACCATTTTTATTTGAAGCTATACAATACATAAATTAACATACAACAGAGATATTAGAGTTTTTATTTCATAAAGTGTTTGATTAATATTGAAGAGAAATAACATTTTTACATACATTTATCATCATTGTTGTTGTTATTGATATTATTATTATGTTCATTTACTATATTTTTTAATTTTAAAATATATGGTTTAATTCTATCCAATTCTGCTTTAACTTGATGATCATGTGGTGAGACACCTTGTGTTTGTAAATACACTATATATAATATAGGTATTAGTATGCTATGTAGTGTGTTTTTATGGTGTTGTCTGTGATGTCATGTGATATTCTGTAATTATAATACATACTAAAAAATAAAGAATTTAATGCATATGCAATTGTAACATTTAATTTAGCACTTTCAATTGGAGATAATGATTCTTGATGTTCTCTTAAAGGTACTCTAAAAAATGGTTCCAATTGTGATTCTAAATTATCCAATACATTTTCAAAGTTACTTATATCTTGTTGAATATCAATTGGTAATTCTGACATGTTGTGTATGTATATGTGTGTTTATATGCGTGTATATATTATATATCTATAAGTTTAAGTTGATGTGCGTGTGTATTTCTATTTGTTTATAAATGTATCTTTTTTAAACCGATTAACGTTCGTAGTGCGGCAGTGGATTTTTAAAATTCGTTTTTTTTTTTACAATTTATTTTAATTTTAATTTAATTTTTTTTTTTTTTTTTTCAATATCAATAAAAACTATAAAACTTTTTTTTTGTTAGCACCTTTTTTTCTTCTCACAGTTTTGCGTCCATTTCTTTTTTTTTTAATAATATAGAATTACAATATTCCCGACTATAATTTTAATATATTATTGAAATTCATTATTTTAAAAATACAAATAATCAATCACAACACTACCGCCAATTCTAATTTAAACAACACACACACACATATATTTTTACAAAACGAAAAAAATACAATACTAAAATGGAAAATGGACAACAAGCAGAACAACAACCAGCACCACCACAAAATCCAAATTATATACTAAAATATACATTAAAAGGTCATACAAAATCAATTTCGTCTGTAAAATTTTCACCTGATGGTAAATGGTTAGCAAGTTCATGTAAGTATTCACAGAGTCAATGATAGTGTTATACATAATTATGTTGAATATATATTAATGATTGATATACTATTTACAGCTGCTGATGAAACTATAAAGATTTGGGGAGCATATGATGGTCAATTTTTTAGAACATTAGATGGTCACAATGGTGGTATTTCAGATATAGCATGGTCACAAGATTCAAAACAAATTTGTTCAGCATCTGATGATAGAACAATTAAAATTTGGGATATAGAATCAGTAGGTAACAATATATCAAATTGAAACAAACAAATAAACAAACATTTAACTAACCACCTCACCAATATATATGATGATAATCATTCATTTTTTAGGGTAAAGCAATTAGAACATTAGAAGGACATAAACAATATGTATTTGGAGTATCATTTAATCCACAATCAAATTTAATTGTTAGTGGATCATTTGATGAAAGTGTTAGAATTTGGGATGCAAAAACAGGTGAATGTATAAGAATTATACCAGCTCATTCAGATCCAGTTACAGGTGTTCATTTTAATAGAGATGGTACATTAATTGTATCTGGTAGTCATGATGGTACAATGTATGTATTTTTTAAAACTATAGTATGATCATTATTATATATATATATTAACAGATTGTTTTAAATTGTTACAGTCGAATATGGGATACAACAACAGGTCAATTATTAAATACAATTTCAACAGAAGATACAAAAGAAGTTTCATTTGTTAAATTTTCACCAAATGGTAAATTTGTACTTGCTGGTACTTTAGATAATACATTAAGACTATGGTCATATAATAATAATAAGAAATGTTTAAAAACATATACTGGTCACAAGAATGAAAAGTATTGTATATTTTCAACATTTTCAGTAACAAATGGTAAATGGATTGTTACAGGTTCGGAAGATAGTTTAATTTACATTTATAATTTACAAACTAGAGAAGTAGTTCAAACATTAGCTGGTCATGAAGATGTTGTTTTAACTGTTGCATGCCATCCATTTGATAATATAATAGCATCTGGTGCTTTAGAAAAAGATAAAACTGTGAAAATTTGGAAACCAAGTAGTTAGAGGAATTAACAAATTCATAACACACTCACACACCCATTGTAAAGAAATATAAATATAAATAAAAAATAAATTTTTTTTTAAAAAAAAAAGAATAATACTTTTTGTAGATTAAAATTTTATGTGTATGTTCTCTCTCTTTATAAATTATAACTGTGTTTGAATATGGTGGACATGATAGTTCTCTGATTTTCTAAATTAAATTTTTTTTTCATTTTTTTTTTTCATTTTTTTTTTTTCATTTTTTTTTATTTATTAAATTTTATATTACAAGCACAAGACCATGGTAAAAAAAACAAAATCAATTATATATTTATTAGGGTAAAAATTAGAATGTATATCAGTATATTTACATATAATCTACATATACTGATCTATTTCCAATTCTTTACAGAATAATATTATATATTTTGGGGATTGTATCGATTTATTATTATCCAAAGAATGCACATAATACATATATGTCAGAAAATGCGTTAATGCCAGGTACAGCTAGAGTTACATTTGATTATAGTGATGGATTAAAGATTACTCAATTTTCAAATGGATTTCAAAATCATTTATCAAGATACAATAAGCAACATGCAACTTTACATGGAAATGATAAACAAATTGATAAAAATGAAAGATCACAATCATGTTCACAATGGATAGTTGATCAATTAAAAGAAATAGGGATCGAATCTTATATTCATAAATATAGTATTGATGGTAGTGGTGGTAGTGGTAGTGGTAACAATAGTAAAAATACAGGATACAATGTATACTCTGTATTAAGAGCACCAAAATCAGATGGAAGAGAATCAATTGTATTATCAGCATCATTTAATTCAAATGATGAATCAAATGTACCAACACCATCACAAGTTAATAGTGGTACTGAATCATCAGTTGGTGTTGCATTAACAATATTACAATATCTTTATAAAAAAGGTAATATTTGGTTAGCAAAAGATTTAATTTTAATTATATCAGATACTCTTCAAGATGGTAGTAGTAATGGTGGTATTAGTGGTGATACTCATAATAACATTGGATTAAAATCATGGTTACACGATTATCATGATTCAACCATTGGATCAGGATTTAGTAATAATTATTTCCCACGTGCTGGTTTAATTCAAGCAGCAATAAACATTGAAACATCAAGTAAAAAATATCAATCTGATCATATCTATGTACTATCAGAAGGATCAAATGGTCAATTACCAAATTTAGATTTAATTAATACAGTTGGTAGATTAGCAAAAAGAGAAGGTTATTCAAAGAGTATGTTATTATCACCAGTTAGTGGTAGCAGCGGCAGTGGTAGTAGTAGTAAATCTGGAAGTGAAATGATTATAAAATATTTACCAGATGAAATGAAAACATTGGCAAGATTTATGTTTAATCAAGCAATTGGTATTCCAACTGGTGATCATGGATTATTTAATAAATATCATATTGATGCTATTACATTGGGTGTATCAGGATCAAGTTCAACGATGGGATCACGTGTATTAATTGGTACAATTCGTTCATTAAATAATTTATTGGAAAGATTACATCAATCTTTTTATTACTACCTATTACCATCTCCATTCCTTTATATTTCAATTGGGGAATATATGATTTCATTAGGTTTAATTATATCTCCATTAGCATTGGGTGTTGTTTATTTCTTAATTTCATTATCAAATATTTTCACTCCTCCAACTATTTTCACTGCAACAACAACAAATTCTTCTTCTTTAACCAATAACAACAACATTGTAAAGAAAAAGAATATATTTGAAAAACTTGGTAAATTTAAATGTTTAGATACACCAAAAGATATTGTATATTCATTTACAATAATTGTAATATTTCAATTGATTGGTGTTGCATTGTTTTCATTACCTCAAACATTTACATCTGCAACTGAAAACATTTTAAATTATTTATCAACTATTGAAATCATTGGATTATTTGGTTCATTCTCTGTATTTTATATTTTAATATTCACAATAGTTTCACCAATAATTGATAAAATGTTTTATCCAACCAATGAACCAATTCAAAAAATAATTGATAATAGTAATAACAATAGTAATAATACAACAACAACAAAAACAACAACAACATCAACAACAGCAACAACAGTAATAACAAGAAATCATTTAAAGAGTGAATCAAATAGTTTTTTCGTATTTAGTAATTTACCAATTTTAATATTTATAACAACAATGTCATTATTAAATTTCTCATTTTGTACATTTGCATCAATTTTAACAATTCCACTTTGTTTTATATCTCAAATATGTAATGGGGGTGGTATTGGTAGTAAAGTAACAAATTATATTAGAAAATTGTTTGTTTATTCATTTTTAATTATATTTTCACCACCTGTATTGTTTTATTTATTTTCACATTTTGTATTAAACGATCAAAATGTATTTCTATTTTTATTACAAATTATTAAACAATATAATCAATATTCAAGTTTATTATTCCCATTTTTAACATTGATTTATATACCATTAAATTTATCAATTTTAAAATCAATTAAATAAAATAAAATAAATAAATAAAAACAAAAGTTGTTTTGTGGTGGTTATTTGATTAAATATATACATCATGTGTAATATTTATTTATTTTTATTATTATTATTATGTGTCAATATAAATATCACCAATTATATCACGAGATATTGAATAATAGAATGAATCAACTAATGGTTGAGGAAGGTCTTTTATTTTTTCAAGTGTCCAAACACCAACACCACCAATACCAATTTGATTTACTTTTTGAAAAGTTGAATATGGTGAATCATATACAATTTGCCAAATATCATTAGTTGATGAATCAATAAAAGTTGAAAATACAGTTTGTGTACCAGAATTCCATTCAATACCAGATGTTAATGATGGTATAGTTGATAGATATAATGATTTATTAATTCTACTATCAATTGTAATTTTTAGACCATTATTTGTATCAACTGAATTAAATAATGAATTATATAAATCATTAAATGCAACTTCAAATGGATCAGATCCAACAATACATGTATTTGTTAATATAGTACCACCAGGATTTAATATGAAATCTGTTATATTCGGAGTTGAACATTGTGTTATATATCCATAAAATGGTATTGCTAAAATTACTTTACTTAATAATGTACTATTTACACCACCTAATGGATCAATATAATTATTTTTTATTGATTGTCTAACTGAATTTGGTGAATTTGCAAATTCCGTAAAATTTGAACCAATTGGCCAATCTGAACAATCATAAGCCATTACAATTAATAAATCAACATTTTCAGTAACCATTAAAAATTGATTGGCTAAATTACTACCATATCTAGCAGTAACAGCAACTGATAATGAATAATTTAAATTTATTTCTTTTAATCCATTATTAATTATTTTTAATACATTACCAAATTGATTATCTGTTCCATATCTATTACCATATTCAAAATCTAAATTATATCCATCAACATTGTTTTCTTGTAATATATTAATTAAATTTGTAATGTTTATATATGCATCCCAATATGCAGTTGGTTTTAAATTTGTAAAATTTGTAAAAATATCACCTTCTTCAACTACAAATTCAATTTTAACTTGATTTCTATGTGCTAAACATGATATTCTTTTATCGAATCCTGATGAATATAATGAAATTGTATCCACTGAATCCCATTTAAATGTTGAATCATTTGTAAAATAACTATAATTTCCTTGTAATCCAGATGTAATATAAGCATAAATATGTTTTTTTGATGTACTTTTAATATTAACTGGACCACATTCACTACATATACATGGGCATAATGGTTGTTCTGGACATAATGGTGATTCATCTTTAATTGAAATTTCATTATTTATAACATTTTTTATTGCTTCATTAAATTTAATTAAATTTATTAATATTACTATTATTACTGTTATTATTATTTTAATATTACTTGTCCACATTATTTTTTATGTGTTAAATGTATTTTTATTTTTTAGAATTCATATTGTTTTATATCTGTTATATTTTTGCTTTTTTTACTGATATTGTTCGAAAGTGTGTTTGTGTGAAAGTGTGTTTGTGTTAAAATTTAATAATTTTATATTGGATTTTTTAACACGCCAAAAAAAAAAAAAAAGATTTTATTATTTTTTTTTATGTTACAATAAATTTATCACCAATTATATCACGAGATATTGAATAATAGAATGAATCAACTATAGGTTGAGGTAAATTTCTTAATTTATCAAGTGTCCAAACACCAACACCACCAATACCAATTTGATTAACTTTTTGATAAATTGAATATGGTGAATCAAATGAAATTTGCCAAACATCACCATTTGATGAATCAATAAAATTTGAAAATAAAGTTTCAGTACCAGAATTCCATTGAAATCCAGATGTTAATGATGGTATTAATGATAAGTAAAATGATTGATCATACTTTATATCTATTTTTAATTCAATTGATTTTGTTTTATTATCATTTGTTGACGGATTAAATAATGAATTATAAATTGAATTAAATGAAATTTGAAATGGTTTAGTTTCAACAATACATGTATTTGAATATAGTGCATTACCAGGACGTTTTTTACTATCAATATTAATTGGAACTAAACATTTTGTAGCGTATCCATAAAATGGTAATGCTAATATAACCTTTTTTAACAATAACCCATCAATAACAACTAATGGATCAATATAATAACTTTTAACTAATGACCTTACTGATTTTGGTGAATTTACACTCGCTGTAAAATTTGAACCAATTGGCCAACTTGCAGAATCATATGCCATTATAATTAAATGATCAATATTTTCAATAACTTTAATAAATTGATCTTTTAAATTATTGCCATATCTTGTTGCTAATGCAATTGATAATGAATAATTTAAATTTGTTTCTTTTAATGATTGATTTATTAATTTAAGTGTATT
This sequence comes from Dictyostelium capitatum, assembly GCA_015252635.1. Classification (NCBI taxonomy): domain Eukaryota; phylum Evosea; class Eumycetozoa; order Dictyosteliales; family Dictyosteliaceae; genus Dictyostelium; species Dictyostelium capitatum. The sequence continues at coordinate 4,638 of JACAFY010018541.1, read as the reverse complement.
TGAAAATTGATTATCACTTCCATATCTATTACCATATTCAAAATCTAAATTGAATCCATCAATATTATTTAACCTTAGTATATTAATTAATCTAGTTGTATTTATAAATGAATCCCAATATCCATTTGGTTGTAACCTTCTAAAATTATTAAATATATTACTTTCTTCCATTATAAATTCAATTTTTACTTGATGTTTATGTGCTAAACATGATATCCTATTATCGAAACCTGATGAATATAATGCAATTGTATCTACTGATTCCCATTTAAATGTTGAATCATTATTAAAATAATTGAAATTTCTTTGTAATCCAGATGTAATATATGCATAAATATGTTTTTTTGAAGTATTTTTTATTTTAATTGGTCCACATTCACTACAAATACATGGACATAATCGTTGTTCTGGACATAATATTAAATCATTACTATTATTTTCATTATTTATATTATTCTTATCATCATTATTAGCATGATTAAAATTATATAAATTTATTAATATTACAAAAAATAAAATAAATTTTATATTCATCATATGTGTGTGGGAGTGACTGTGTGTATGTGTGTGTGTGTATTCGGATTAAATAAATAAAATAACACAACATAAAAATTATTAATCTGTGAGTGTGTTTTTATTTTTTTTAAAAATAGAATATATATTTATGTTTGTTTTTATTTTTTAAAAATAGAATATATAAATGTGTGTGTGTTAGTGCGAGTGTTTATGTGTATATATGTTAGATATTAGAATCGTTTATAAATATTTTATATATTGTATGTATGACACATGCCAAATTATAATTATTATAATTAATAAATATACAATTTCACAAAAATTAAAGAATTTATATTCAATTATTATAATGGTAAATGATAAATATACAAATTTGAATTAATTTAGCTAAATACCAGCTGAATGTGTCTTGGGTTTAAATATTCTATATTAAATTTTTTGAATACGTAAATAATAGTATAAAATTTTATTATATCCCACAAAAATAAAATAAAATAACAAATTTGTTAAATAATTCAAGATATCTTTTATTTTTTTGTAAATATAATGCAATGAAATAATAATAAAAAATATAAAAACTCAAAAAAGTAGATTATATTGAAAGAATAAATATCAAAGTAATCCTCTCTTTTAAAGAGACCCAAAAAAAAACAACAAAATAATAAAAAACAATAAAGTAAGAGATAAATTTGATTTTTAAAGATATTTCTTTATTTTGACTTTTCTCAAAGAAAAATATTAATATTCTAAAAAGTATAGTGTACAATATAAAAAAAGAAAAAGGAAAATAATAACACACACACAAATTCAAAAAGTTCAAAAAACACACAGTGCGAGAAAAGAAAAAAAAAAAACTGTTTCTGTGTTCATTCATAAATAATTCACACACACTTATTATAGTAGTAATAATGATATATTCTTATAATTTAATAATAGTAATTTTAATATTAATTTCTTTAAATTTTATAACTGGTGAATTTAAAGTTAATATAAATAATAATGAAAATAATATACCAATTAAAGAATCAATAAAATTAACTTTAAATAAAAACAATAATAACATTAATAATGGTAATGATAAAACTATAATGGGATATAGTTTAACAAATGATTTTAATTTTTATAATAATTCAATAATTGGTATTAATTGGGAATCAATTGATATATTAATTATACCATCAACATTATCAAGAATTAAAGAAATTATATCAATTGCAAATAATAATAATGTTAAAGTTTGTTTAATGTATTCATATTTAGATATTGAATTATCAAATGATGGTCATTCAAGTTTATCATCATTAAATAGAAGTGTATTTGAAATGGTACAGAAAGTTGATAGATTAGGTGCAGAAGGTATATCGATGTTTTTTAAATTTCCTGTTGATGAATTTTATTTATTAAAAATATCAACAATTTATCATGTATTAAAAGGATATAATCCATCATTTCAATTATCAGTATCAATACCAGTTAAAGTTGGTTCTTATAAATTAAATGAAATTTCAAAATATTGTGATTTATTAATTGCAAATTCATATGATATGGGTAATTTTAATAATGGTCAATTGGCAATACCAAATTCTCCAGGTAATTCAATTAGATTAGATATATTCAATATATGGATTACAAAATTTAAAATACCAAAAAATAAAATAATATTAGGTTTAGGTTGGTATGGATATAAATTTAATTGTAGTTCAAAAGCAACATTTAATATATTTTCAAAAGATTGTATTATTAATGGTAACGGTGTTTCAAAAATAATGTATAAAGATATTTATAAATATACAATTGGTAAACATAATTACCATGGTGAAAATATTGATAATATTGATGATGATGATCAATACGAATTAACATCAATGGAATTATGGGATACTTTGTCAAGAACTCCATATTTAAATTTTAGAAGAAATGGTATAAATTATTTTCAAATTCGTTATGATAATCCAAAATCAATCTATTATAAATTAGCTGAAACTGGTATTGGTGGTGTAGCAATTTGGAGAATTGATCAAATTGTAAATTTACCATTAATTGAAATTAAAAATATGTATAATTCAATAAATAGAAATAATATTGGTAATGAATTTAATGAAAATTTTGAATTTTGGTAAAATAAAATAAAAATCTTAATAAAATTTACCCAAATGTATTTTAATTGTGATAATATATTTACTTCACGGAGTGTATCTCCATCTATATTATTTGTTTTTATTAATTGTAGTGGTGGATAATATAATCATATTATCAAATAAATGGATTAAATAAAGTGGTTAAGATACGGCAAGAATAAATTTATTTAAATTGATTATCACAAAGTAAAGAATAAATTTGATCAAGTAATATAATTAATTTATTTAAATATGGTAGGAACTTTCAAATTTAACACGATATCAATATCATTGATTTATGTAAAAACACAGATCAATAAATTTATTTAATTTCGAATTAAATTTCAAAAATATAAATTTTTGTGTGGATACCCATTTATGTTATTTTTTCAGTGACATTAATTTTTTAATATAATTTTTTTTTGTGTAAAAATTTTTTTTTTTTTCATTTAATTTTCTTTTAATAAAAATTATCTAACACACACACAATTTTTTATATTACACTCTTTATTTTTTATCATAGTTTCACTGTATTTTTTTTCAATTCACATAGAAAAATGAATTTAAAATATAACAAATAAAAAAATAAATACACACGATTAATAATGTCATCACGATCTTCAATTTCACAATTATCATCATTATCATACAATAGATATGAATACATTAACGAAAATGAATATATTTGTGTTAGTGTAGTTGTAAGTATAGTTAATTTAAATTTTAAATGCAATTAATAACTAATTTAAATTACACAAATACTAATTTATGTTTATATTTCTTTTATTTATTACAAATATAGTATGATCAGGCAGACCACAATTCATTCATATCAGATTGTTCAATGTGTCGTTTATTGGATAGCAGGTGTACAACTAGTAATGATATTGGTGTTTCATTCGTTGTATTGAAATGGATAAAGTATTTTATCAACATATAGGAGCACTACAACATCAACAACAGGTACATATAGTTATAATGTTGGAGAAACATCAGAAGCAGCGGCAACATCAACCAATTTACCATTAGAAATGTTGGAGGCAAAGTAAAAGTATGTCCACAAGAATTTGATACAGTTGTATTATCATTGTTAAAACATTATCAATGTCGTATCAGTAATTCAAAATCAGAATTTACAATTCATTTGGATAATAGTAACTCAATCAAATGGTTATTCAAATACTCTGATGAAAATTACAAGTTACTTTTATTAAATTATTTAAATAAACCATCAACAAAAAAACATACGTAAAAAGTGGTCTCCATTTTACCTTTGAAAGTGTTCAACTCTTTTCAGAATTTAATCAACTATATTCAAAAAGTTCAGAGTTAATTGTAATTGTAGAATCATTCATACCAGAAATGAAAAAGATCAATTATTTAGATAATATATTCAATGGATCATCAAAATCAGATTTGGTATCTTGTAATTCCGATCAAATGAATTTGATATTTAAATATTTAATTTATCCAAGAACAATTATCAAGAATAACAGAAGAAGTATCAATAATGGATCAATTATCAATAAAAACAACAGTATCAACAGCAGTACCAACAACAATATCATTTCAAATCAATCAAATGAAAGTTTATTACAAATTGCAAAATATTTAGATCATTACAATTTATATGGATTTAATCAATTTGAAGATTTCCTTGACGAATTTTAATATAATAAAACTTTAAATCAATTTATCATTCATTACATTCTATCATTTCAACACCATATGGTATCACACTCTTTAATTGTTACACATTTGTCTCATTTGGTGTTTGACCTTTTATTATTTTAATTTTCAAATAAATAAAATCATTGCGGGAGTTTAACAATTGTAAAATTGAATGACATTGGTATTAATTCTTTGAATAATTTAACTAAATTTTTGAAAAAAGATTTTTTTTTTTTTTTTTCTTAAATTATTCCAAAAAATCACTTTTTCTTAATTGTGCTGTATAACAATGAATGACAAAGATATATTTTTAAATAAAATATATAGAAATAAT
>JACAFY010018521.1:0-13290 GCA_015252635.1 Dictyostelium capitatum | reverse complement strand
AACATTGGTTAATTTTGCATTGGTTTCAAAAAGATTTGAATTAGTAGTTGTAAAAGCAATTAAAACTGTTGAATGGGATTATGATAAAATTAAAATATTATCAAATCAAGTTAATTATAATTCACCAAAATGTTTAATTAAATCACCACCATCAGTTCAAACATATAATACATTAATTAAATCAACTCCATATTGTATATTTGATGATGTGTGTAATGAAATTACTCATTTTCAAATTTATTGTCCATCAATTGATATGTGGGATAATGATCGTACATCATCATATAAACATTTTGATCATAATTCATCAACAAATGAAATATTTCCATCACCATCATCATTTACAAATTTAAAACATTTAAAAATATCAGCTCATGCAGTTCAAACACATAAACAATATGAAGAAAGTATGTATCAACGTTTCATTAATTATTTCATTAATAAATGTACTGGTAATTTAGAATCTATTCATATCATTGGTGATATATTTAATGAGGGAGAACATGATTTCAATTTTATTGATACATTGGTTAAATTAAATATAAAATCACTGAAATTATTCAAATATACATTTCATTATAATAAAATAAACCCACGTCATGAAAGAATCATTCAACATTTACAACAACAATCAAATTCATTTCAATTCCAACTATTCAGCTACGAAAAACAAGTCACAAATTTAAAATCTTTAGGGAAAAGATTTAGAAGTGAATATGGTGATAACAATAGTAGTGATAACGATAGTGATGAAAATGACAGTGACGATAATAGTGAATAAAATAAATAATTAAATAAAATATATGCATACATAAAAAACGATGTTAGTTTGGTCAAACTAAGAAGATAATGATAGTTATTTATAATTTATTAGGTTTTATTTTGTGTACAAATATTTATTATTATTATTATATTATTGTTACATTATTGTTACATTTAATTAATTTGGTTATCATTTTTATTATCTACTGTTGGTGGTATTTTATATTTTGCCCAAATTAATATTGAGATTATTAATGTAATAATTAAAATTCCAATACTAATTGTATAAACCAATTGTGGGAAATAAAAATGAGAATTTGAAATTGAAAATGTGAATATATCATTTGCAGCAAGTGTTCCACCAAAACCAGATAAAGCACCAACTGAGACTAATGAAGCTAATACAGCTCCTCTTAAAGAATTTGGTGCTGATCTTGCTAAAACACTTGATATCAAAATCATTAAATTTGGAGATAGACACATAAAAGAAGCACCACCAATAAATATAATTACACTGTATTTTGAAAGTACTAATAATATTTCAGCAACAATAACCAAACCAAGAGCAATAGTTATTATTTTTCTTTCAGCTGATTGTTGTATGAATTATGGTTAATTAGTATAAAGTAACTATATATTTATTTATTTAATTAAATACATACATAAATATTTTAATAATAATGGTATAATTAAAACACCCCAAACAATAATACCACAACCATAACCAGTCATGAAGTAACCATTTTGAGTTGCTTTCCAATCATAACTAATAGTTGTATAATAGTAATATGTTGAAGTTATATCTTGACCAGTATATTGAACTAATGCATAAAGCACCATTAAACATGTTAAATAACCATTTCCAATGAATAATGTTTTAAGTGATCCGAATGGATTAAATGATGTTGATGTTGTTGTTTCTTCTGTTGATTCTGATTGTTTAATTTGTTTTGAAATTGTTAAACTTTCTTTAAGGAATAATACTAAGATAAAACCAAAACATAATACACCAAAACAGATATAAAGTGGTAAATGTGGAATTGGATCAGTGAAAACGAATATCAATGGACCAAATACAAAACTAATACCCATTGCAATTGAAGTATATTGAAAAAGTATTGCAATTTGATAATCATTTGATAAATCTGAAATTACCGAAAATATAATACCAGATATTGAATTTGCAATACCAGATAATGTATGAAATATATAAAATAATACTAAATTATTTGTTTTTGATGATATAAAACATGAAATTACATTTAATAATGATACAACTATTAATATTAATAAAACTGGTTTTCTACCATATTTATCAGATATAGTTCCAACTAATGGACTAACTAAAAATGTAATTAAACATGGTAATGAATCACTATATGATTTATAATATGATGCTTTTGCTTGTATTTCAATTTTATTTGAATTTGGATATTTATATTCTGCATATTGTTGAAAAAATGATGGTATATACATTGAAAATATTAATGATTCTAATATGAATATTAATAATAATATAAATGAAATTATAATTTCTTTTAAATATTTATGTTTAATAATTGATTCATTATTATTATTATTATTATTATTATTTATAATTTCTTTATCTAATAAAAATTCTTTATCATCATCGTTATTTATTTCATTATTATTATTATTATTGTATGTCATTATATTATTTATTTTTGGTTGAAAATAAGTTTTAAACTAAAATCATTTAAATTTTAAACAAAACTATTTATAACATTTTCATTTACTACTACTCGATTATTCAATTTAAATGTTTTTGAAAATTCGTTTATCTTAATATTTTATGTAAGGTCATATTAAATTTTAAAATTAAAAAATCAAAAATGGAGATGTCGGAAAAAAAAAAAGATATTTTTTTTTTTTCATCCAAAATTTTATTTTCGCTCGAATAATAAAAGATAGCGTGGGAATTTACCTCACTAATTTCTACTTTATCATTATCAAGTGATATAAAAACCAACTTTACCCAAAAAGAAAAAAATGAAAAAAGTCCGGCTTGCCAGATTCGAACTAGCAACCGATTGATATCGATGATTACAAACTACAGTCAATCGCGCTACCATTGCGCCAAAGCCGGCTGAGATGAAATTAAATAAAAAAAAGAGTGTCTTGGGGCCGTACCGTCAATGTGAAATAATTAGAAATTATATAACAAATTGAAATAATAGTGATTGGTAATTTAATTGTGATGGTTTATTTGTTTATAAAAATTTTTTTTTTTTTTTTTTTTTTTTTTTTTTTTTTTTAAACCCTATTAATTTGCAAAGTGTTATTTATAAACACAACAATAACTCAAATAGTAATATTACACTAAAGATAAATAAATTAAATACAAATTAAATAAACAAACATGAACTTAACATACTATACTTAATATTGAACCATTATTTATCTATTTTTACTCTTTGTTTTTATTGTACTTATTGTTTTCACTTAATATTAGAGGTTTAAAGTTGGTAAAAGGAAAGTTTGAATTCGTTACATATATTATGATATCATTATATTTCTTCTGAAGAATAAATACTTATTAGTTTTATATTTTTATTAATTTTATAAACTTTTAAAAAAAAAACTAATACAGATAATGAAATTCAATCATTGATAATTCAATTTTATTAAGTTGGTGGATTTTTTAATCCGGAAATGGGATTTAATTTTGCTTCATGACCAACAAATGAATCTTTATAATTAAACATGGGTTGCAAACGTGGATTCCAAAAGTAATTATTAAAACTATTTATTATTATGTATGTTATTAATTTTAAAACTTATTTTTATAAAAATGAAAATAATAAGTAAAATAAACTTAAAAAAAAAAAAAACTTGAAAAGTAAACACACTAAAATATTAATATTAATCATTAAATTAAAACCACAACAACAAATTATTACAATTGAACAATCACTTTATAATAAATACATTTGTATAAAATCAGTATATTTTGAAAAGTATGTAATGTCACTACCTTTCATTGCATCAGTTTTAAATTATATCAATGATTATTATCTAGCTAATGTTCAATATACTGATGAATATGATATTGCTAAATATTTAAATTCCAACAATATTTACATTTGGAAATTTATTTGGTAATGGTATTAATGGTAATTATGGTGCATCATTTGATCAAGTTCTAGAAAAGTTGGTTTATCATTTATCAAGATTACCAGCTACAAATGATAAAGAATTAATCATTGAAGAGGAAGATTATTATAATGAAACATTAAATTCAGATTTGGTATACTATTTATCAATATTTTATAAATATTTAAAATCAAATTGAAAAATTAACAATGTATATAACTTTTTATAATTATTAATTTTATAGTTTATCAATACCATTCACCAAATAAATATCCAAATAATTTTCCCAATAAAATTTTATATTTTTATTTTTAAAAAATCCACCTCGAAAATTCATAGGAAAAATTGGTTTTTAAACAATAAAACCGATAAATTAATTTATTTTGTTTTTAGGTTTTAATCAAAAATGAAACTATTATATTCTTTGTTTGTTTTTATTTGTTTAGTTGTAAATTCAATTTCTGCAATTGAATATGCATATTTTTTCCCACCACTTTCTTTAACAGGTGGATTAGGTATGGGTTATATATTTGAAATTGGTAGTGGTTGTAATTCATATGATGGTAATTATTAATATATTGCAAAAGTAATAGATTATCGACACATTTACTAATAATAATAATATTTAAACAATTTATAAATAGCACAAGGATATGCATCAATTGTAACATACACTGATAATGGTATAAGTTTAGAAGTATATGATAATTATAATTGTAAAGGTAGTGCTGTATTTTCATCAAATTATGTAAATGGATCAAATGCAGTTGAAACAATTCCATTTAATAAATATGATCACAATAAAATATTTGTAGTTGGTATTAATACTGAACCATACACTGTTGAAACTGTAATGGTTATGCAATTTTATCAAGCTTCTTCATCATTAGGTCCAACATGCACTGGTCCACCACCAGCATTAAAAATGTTTATCAATGGCACTTTCTTTAATTCTACATCACCATTAGAAGAATGTTATTGTAATCCATATAATAATTCACCAATGAATTATATTAGTTATCAAGGTAAAACTGAATACGTTCCATATCCAACGGGATGTACTCAATACTTTTCAAAAGAAATCTTTAGTAACTTTTATTGTCGTACTCGATCACCTGTTCCATCTGATTATAATAATTCATCGTCAAACTCTTTAAATAGTTCATCCAATTCAAACAATTCAAATTCTGGTTCAATGACTGGTTCGCAAACTGGTTCACTAACTGGTTCTGGTTCAGGTACTGGAATGTTTTTCAAAATCAATTAAAAAAATTAAAATTGTAAATTTAAATTGTACCAAACTTTTTTTTTATATTGTATGTTGTATTTGTAATTTAGATTCCTCTTCCATTCAATTCATTTAAACATGTGTTTATTGAATTCTATTCTTGCATATGAAATTTGATCGCCAAACTTTTATTTTTTTTGATATTTTTTTTTATTTTTTTTTTTTTATTTTTTTGTTTTTTTAATTCACCATAACAATAGTTATAATAATACCAGCAATACAATATATTTTTTTAAATAATGAGAACTTATTTATCAAAAGTTTGGCAGTTAACACATTTACCCGTTTTGGGAATGTGCCCTATATGTAATCATACAGACGATGATGGTTTAGGTGTTATTTCATATCCTCATATTTTATCTTGTGTTTTAACAGCTTGCGCAATTAAACAATTGGATTATGATGATATAATAAAAACACTGTTGATGTAATCAACATAATTAAAAAACAAAAACTAAAAATACAAAAAGAAGAGTACGTTAGAGAAATGATTATAATATAAAATATTCAGATAATGATAGTCGTCCATCATTAAATATAACAGAACATCAAATAGACCAAGCAATTGGAGAACATGATGATTCCGGTAAATGTAATGTTACTGGTGATAGTAAAAGAAGTGCAATAGTACATTTGGGTGGTAATGAATTAAAATTTTATAAAATATAAAATAAATTATAAAATTAAACATTAACATTTAATCATATATTCCTATAGATCATAGTATTACTACCACCACAACAAGAACTCCACCAGTAGTAGTACAACAAACAAATAATAATAATAATAATAATATTAATAATAATAATAATAACAGAACAAATAATAACAATGAAAGAAAAATAAGAGAAAGACCACCAGGTTCAAAGAACCGGTCAAAACAATAAAATTATAAAAAAATATTAATACTATCATTACTTTTATTTATTTTTTTTGAATTTTTTAAATTAATTTTTTTTTTTAAAATATCTATTTTTTAAAAAAGTTATTACTATAGTTTAAAAATAAAACATTAAAAAATGGATGATAATGAAGAGAGTAATGAAGAAAATTATGAAGAAAGTGGCAATGAAGAAGACTGTGGTGAAGATGGAAGGGTAATTAGAATAAAAATAGATAAAATTAAAAAAGCAAATAAAAAATATGGTCACTCAAATAAAATTTTAAATGATTTATTTGATGTTGAAATAGAAGAAGATAGAGATCAATTAGACTATAATGAAATTGAAGAATTTGTTAGTATATATACAAATAATAGAAATAAAGTGATTTCATATTTAAATGAAAGTAATGTAAATGGTTTACAAGATATATCAAAATTAAAAATTCAAAATTTAATTTCAAATTGTCAATATGATTCAAAAGTTTTAGATGATCAACTAATACCAATTCAAGAGATAACTAAATTCTTTAATGAAAATATTCAATCAAGTAATTTATTAGTTCGTTTATTCACTATAATGGAACATTTCAGATTTTACATTAATAAAAATACAAGAAACGAACATGAATTTACAAATTTCTTGGTTAATATATTCTTTGATGAATCACCAGTAATTCGTTCAATTTTATCATATTATTTCATTCATCATGTTTATATTAATTATGCTTTATTTGTTAATTTAATTATTTCAAATACAGAAAAGGTATGTGACACATATTATTAATAACATTGCAGTACACACAAAACTAATATGAATATTATTAATATATATAGTTGGATAATTTTCTAAAATTATCAAAAAAAGAAATTGATTACATGATGACAATATCATTTGGATGTTTAACAGATGATGAATCAAACAAAAACATTTTTTATCAAGGATTATCAATCACTAAAATTAAACCAAGTAATCTATCACAACTTCAATTTATAAATAGAATGAGTGAATTTATAGTGATTAAAACTTATAAATCAATGTTTATGAACTATCTAATAAAGATTAATCAACCGCTGACATTAGACGGTGATTCAATTCCATCAACTAAAGAACCAACAGCTGCAAAAAAAACACCACATTTAAATGATATAATTTTAATTAATATCATACACAAATTAATTGATAAAATAGCATATATGAAAGAAGAAGCTAAAGCATCGTCATTATCATCAGAAAATTATGAAACTCCTAAATGTTCATCATCAGATGATGATAATAATTTTGATGATGATGAAACCGATCAAGAAACAGATATGAAAAGAGCAAGAACATTGGTTAATTTTGCATTGGTTTCAAAAAGATTTGAATTAGTAGTTGTAAAAGCAATTAAAACTGTTGAATGGGATTATGATAAAATTAAAATATTGTCAAGTCAAGTTAATTATAATTCACCAAAATGTTTAATTAAATCACCACCATCAGTTCAAACATATAATACATTAATTAAATCAACTCCATATAATATGTTTGATGCAGTATGTAATGAAATTATCCATTTTCAAATCTATTGTCCATCAATTGATATGTGGGATAATGATCGTACATCATCATATAAATATTTTGACCATAATTCATCAACAAATGAAATATTTCCATCACCATCTTCATTTACAAATTTAAAACATTTAGTAATATCAGCTCATGCAGTTGAAACACAAAGCAATTATGAAATAAGTATGTATCAACGTTTCATTGAATATTTCATTAATAAATGTACTGGTAATTTAGAATCTATTCATATCATTGGTGATATATCCAATGAAAAAAATTGGGATTTCAAATTAATTGATAAAATGGTTAAATTAAATATAAAATCATTAAAATTATTCAAATATACATTTTATTATAATAAATTAAGACCATGCCACGAAAAAATTATTCAACATTTACAACAACAATCAAATTCATTACAATTTCAATTATTTAACTATAATGAACAAGTTACTAATTTAAAATCTTTAGGGAAAAGATTTAGAAGTGAATACGAAGAAGATGATGATGAATATGATGACATTAGTAGTGATGGTAACAGTAGTGGTGATGACAATGAAGGAAAAGAAGAAGATAATGATAGTGCAATAATAATGAATAAATTTAAATAAAAGTTCAATTCCTTTGCATATATATATATATATATATAAACAAATATAACAAATCAACAAATGGATAAAAATTGATAACCATATATATTTTATTGATCATTAATCACAATCAATGAAATGATTGTAGTTGAATTCAAGATTCTTGTTACATTTACAGGGGAGTATTATTTGATATTACAGTCATAAATTGCTTATAAAACATGATAATATTTAACTATAATGAGAGTATTTACCCACAATGAGAGAGAATTTTTCAGGTTTTTTTTTTTACCCAATTTGATTATTATATGTGTGAACTTTCACTTTGAATGTAAATTTGATGTAATTTGGTTACGTGGCTTTGGGATTAAATGTAATTTTTTTTTTTTTTTGATTATTATGGGAGATGGTTTTTTTTCAATAATCTTCAATTTAGTTTTTTTATAATAATTTTCATAATATAAATAAATCATATATTATCATCAACTACTTTATTTGTGTCTAGAAACCTTTTGAGTTTTATATTATTGTTTTTTTAAAAAAATAAAAATTAAAAAAAAAAAGTTTTAAAGATCAATTGTGTTTGTTATTATTATTGTACTTTATTAGTTTTTTAAGAATATGTTTTATGATGATAATGATGGATGGATGGATTTATAATATATATATATAATATTTTTTGATATTATTCTTTTTTTTTTGTTTTTTCTTTTTTTTTTCTTTTTTTTTTGTTTTGTTTTTAGTACTACTTGTTGGCTGTTTATTAATTTGGACAGGTGGTGATTTGATTGTTGTGTATGTGAATGTGTGAATTATTATTTGCGAATTATCGAATAATATTATTTGATTTTATGATTGTTATTTTATTATTATTATTACTATTATTACTATTATTTTTATTTATATATATTATTATTTGTTATTATTATTATTATTTAAACATTTTCTTTTTTCCTAACTATTAATAAAAGTAAAATATGAAAAATCGTTGATAAATTGAGCAAGATTTGCATTAAAAGTTGGTGAATCAACATCATTTGTGAAATTTGTTCTTAAAATTTGTTTTTGTTCATTTGATATTTGACTCTTTGAAAGTAAATAAGAGTTGAAAAACTGCAAGTTAAAAATACTAATATTAGTATTTAAATTAAATTTACAAATACATTTATATAACCATATTTTTACTTACTTCATTAAAAAATTTATCAAAATTTATACATGCAAATTTATAAACAGTTGAAATAATTTCATCAGTGTGAACAGATTGAGTATTTGAAATTAAGACATCGAAAAACATAGTTATAAAAGTACAACCAAACACTGGTTCCATCATTGAAATCTTTTCATACAATTTCAATTTGTTGTTTAATTTTACAAAATTATCCAAATTTTGTTTGAATAAATTGATATCATTTTGTTTGAATGAATCTTGGAATGCTGATAAAATACTATTAATTTGTTGTGGTTGACAATGTTTCCAATGATTATCCAATATACTATATAGCAATGTAAAAAATGATGGTTTAACCAATGATGTTGTATTTGAAATTATTGGATAAACTTTTTCCATTGAGAAATCAATGGTTGATTTCAATAAACTTTCAAAATTATTACCAGAGGTTGATGATGATACTACAAATGTTAAAATTTCCAATAACTTTTTAATAATTGAAATACCAGTTTCATTTGTACTTGTTAATAGTTGATTTAAATTATCACCACCTAATATATCTAAAAATGTACTATATGTATAAAGATTTGCTATTAATATTACATCACTCATAATAATAATAATGAGGTATTTGTGTATAAATAATTAATCCTATGACATACGTTATAGTTTGTTGAGTAAATACAACACCAACTTGAGTTTTCAAAAATTCAAATAATGCAAAAAAGAAATCCAATATTGCTTCTAAAATCACTGGAAAATTTATGTATACTCTAAATAAACTTAATGTAACCAATAATGTATCTTGAATACCATCATGAAGTATACCCTTTGCCATTGTTGCTTCTGGAACGGATTTAATAATCGATGTTACAACCTTTAATACTCTAAGAATTCTACTTATATACTCTTCTTTACAAAATATTTTATTTTCTACAAATCCTGGAATTTGTTGAATCTCTAAAAATGATGATGTAATACCTTTAATAAAAGGTGAATATTTTGGTCTTCTTTGATCCCACTGTAGGTTGTCAAATGCTAATTAGTATGATGCGTTATGATTATATTATCACCGAATATAGTAATGTATTAATAACTTACTTGTTGTGATAAATTAACATTTGAAGGTGGTAATAAAATTGAACAAGAAATTGCAGAATAAATAATAGATTGAACTTGAGTTGATAATGGATTACAAATATTATGAATGTTACCAATTACCAAATCCAATTGATTGAATAAATTTAATGGTTTTGAAATTAATACCAATGACATTAATAATTTACCAGATGCAATTGATACTTCTTCTGGTATATTTCTTTCAAACAATGGTACAATAATATTAATTAATTTTGAAATTATAGCATCAAAATCTGGTTGTTGTCCAACTGCTGCTCTAACTTGTAATCCATATTCACAAAGCCAATAACAAAATGATCTAATTGTACATAATAATTGAATTTGTCTGTAATCAATAGAACATGAAATATTAGTTTATGATATAACATTATTAATTATACATTAATATCATCATTTTTAATACATTACAATTTTTCCCAATCTGGTCCATATTTAAAAGTGAAATGAGTTGCAGAGAATAAACACATATCTAATAATTTTTGAAAAATAAAGTTTGCTGCTGAAAAAGTTGGTACAAATGAAACTACAAATTGATCAGTTAACCTACCAAACAATTGAAGAATTGTAGTTACATCTTTAACTGAATGTTGTAATTGTGAATCATTTTGATCTGCAAACATTGTTGAACCTTGTTTAATGTTTTCTTCAGTTTTACAAAAGAATATAGTTACATTTTGTGTAAATAATGGATATAAATTTTCAAGTCCTTTACCTGGATATAATTCAATTACTTTTGCTACAACTTCAATACATTTTTTAATATAACCTTCTAATTGTGTTTCAGACTGTATGAGGAAGATACAATTAATATTGAGTTTATTTTTTATACAATCAACAATTATTGATCATTATCTATACATACAACACCATTTTCATTTAATTCTTTATCTTCATCATCCAAATCTGATAATGTACTATCACTATATGAATAAAGTATTTTTTTAATTAATTCTGATTGGAATAATAATAGACCATCAATATATTTCATATGAGATGGAATTGGAGGAGATGAATCTGAAACACCATTACCATTGGATGCTATTGATGCGCCACCACCATTTAATTCCAAATTAATTAAATAATCTAAAAATATTGACCAAATATCAATACACTGTAAAAATGATTCTGGTGATGATTGAATAAATGTATATTGAAATAATAGACCAAGGAAATCTGAAATTGGGAAATTTGGGTTTGTTTCGGCACGACCTAAATGATTGGTTACAAATAATTTAATGAATTGTGTGAATTTAATGATGAAATCTGGATGATATTGATTGATTTGTTGACCTGAATTTGACGTTATATCTGTCAATAATGAATAAATTTGATGAAATATACGCATTAAAAATGGTTCAAATCCTTTTGGTACTAAATTCTTTGATACAATCTCATTTAAACATTCCAATGCTGGTACACTATTTTTATCCAATCTAAGATATTTGAATAGTATATCAAATAAACTTGGTATTAATAATCCATTTAATGGCATCCATGTAAAATAACTAAGTAATGCATCTGTATAAAGATACATGGAAAGAGGTTGTTAGTATATTATTATGATAATAAATAGAATATATAACCGCAATGTCTCACATACCAAATACAGCTTTTGTTAAATTCTTTGTTTCTGCACTAAATGAAGCAGTGTATGTATTTGTATCTGGTGAACCAACTTGAAATGCTAATAAATTTGCATGTTTAAACTTCTTCTCTGCATTTTGATCAAATAATTGACCAAGATAATTTGTAAGAACCTCAATGATTGCTGTTGCGTTTTGATCTAATAATTTTTTTAATGTATTCTTTTTTTGTTGTGATATTACTTTTTTATTTGTTGTAAATGATTCTGAAATATATTGTAATAAATTAATTCCTCTAATACTAGTTGATGGATTCTGTCGGCAATAGTAATGACATCGTTAATATAATCCTATTAATATATTTATATTATAGATAACACTATTACCACCTACTCTAACCAATGTTGTAATATGTAATAAATAATTTTGTGGATTTAATTCAAATTCATATCTACCAATATCAGATATAACTTGACCTAATTTTGATACAATAAATGTTGGTAATACAATCTGTATAAAACGTTATAAAAGTTAATATATTGACATTGATATGATAAATATTATATTCTAACTAATTTACTATACTTTTTGAATTGTATTATTATTTGCACCAGTTTTATTTAAAAATATATCGAGTAATAAATTCTTTGTTGTTAATTGATCTGCTACTGCAACTGTATTCCATGATTTATTAACTTTATCTTCTATAACTGATAATGAAAACCATACAACATATTGATTATCACTATGAACTAAATAATATTTAACATGTTCATACGAATCTGGTTGTAATTTATATTTATTTAAAATTGTATCTGTTTTTGTAGATGGTATTTAATAATGTTAGAAAATTATTAATTATTGTGTGTGTGCGTTATGGGTGTGTGTGACTGTCAAAAATTTGTAAATTAAAATTTTGTGGTATGTGGGGTTATAGTTTTTTATTTATTTTTAAAAATTATTACTATCCATTCTTAAAAAACATTATTACATAAAAATATATAGAATTTAGTTATTATCAACTCTATTATTATAATCATTTTTTTCCCTCTTTAAAAATTTTATATGAAAAAAAAAATGAAAAAAAAAAAAAAAAAAAAAAAAAAAAAAATTTTTTTTTTTTTTTTAAATTTTTAAAAAGAGGCGGGTTTGTGCAGAATTTTTTTATTTAAAGTAAAAATTTTTTTTTTTATAAATTTTTTTTTAAGTT
>JACAFY010018511.1:0-34059 GCA_015252635.1 Dictyostelium capitatum | reverse complement strand
TGAATGTGAATTTCCAATTAATTCATCAATTGGTTCTTGATATTTTGAATAATAAATTGGAAACCAATCTGATGTTGAAATGTAAATTGATAATAATTTTAAAATTTCTTTTTCTTTTTCATTTTTACTGCTACTACCATTAATTAATTTTTGAAATTTTTCATTTAGTTCTTTATGCTTACCAAAATCCACAAAACCCAATTCTATTAATTTATATTTTGTGGACATTGAAACATTTTTTAGTGAGTTTGAATCAATTTCAATCTTTTTAACCATTTGTTGTTGTTGTTGTTTTTGTTTTTTATTTGTTGATATTTGTTGAGGTAAATTATAAATTTTTTTATATTTTAATAGTTTTTCAATAGATTCACTACTGTAATTACGGTCTATAATTTCATAAATAAAATTATTTTTAAATTTTTTTGATAATTTCAAATGTGTTTGATCAAAAACTTGTAATATTAATTTAAATGTTGGTCCACCACTTGTTAATAATGCCATTAAATGTCCTTCATTATTTAATAGTTTGTTATTTAATAACAATATTAAAATTTCTTTAAATAATAACTCTAATGATTCCAATGACCCTGTATTTTTATTTGTTGTTTCCATTATTTCTTCATTAAAGTACCATGTTAATTCTCTCAGTGAATCCTTATGAACTTTAATATATTCATCTTTTTTTAATTTGCATAGTAATAATTGAATTTGATTTTTTTGAATCATCCATTTTAATGATGATATATTTTTAAATTTGATTCTATTATCATAATCTTTGGTAAGTAAACCTTTATTATAAATATAGATGTTTGGATCAACAGATCTATTTGTTTGTTGATTTGTGATATGGTGAAAAATTAATTTAAATAGAAATTTATTATGAATTACTTTCCAAAATATTATTTCAAAATTATTATTACTGTCACTATTTTTGTTGTTGTTGTTGTTGTTGTTGTTGTTGTTGTTGTTGTTATTCATTATTTACATGTGGTGTTTTAAAATTAATAACTAACAAAAAATAATAAAACGAAAAAAATAGGATATTTTGAAAAAAATTTCAAAAAAAATAAAAAATCACAAATTTGTGTAAGCTCGCAAATCTAGATGAAAATAATTTATATAAATGTATTCTTTATTCTTTACATTTTTAATTAATATCAATTACATCATCATTATTAAATAAATGATAATTTGATATTATTATTATTACTTTTATAAATGTTATAATTTTTATCATCAATTTTTGGTAATTTCATACCAACACTTTCAAAGAATTCTAAAATACGGTAATTTTTAGTTGTTAAACATCGATTAAAAATTGAACCAAAATTTTGTACCGATAAAAGACCATCACTTCTACCAACTTTTTTCTTTAATAATAGTGGATGATTTTTAAAAATATATTGAAATATATCCAAACGATTGTAAATTGCAGCAGTTTCCAATATTATAGAGAATTCAATTGGAAGATTTGCTTTTTGTACACCTTCTAAAAAAGTACTACATTTGAAATATGTTTCAATAAATTCTAAATTTGAAAGTATAACTTCATTCCATGGCCAATTATTTTCAGGTTCTTTTGCCAATAGATTAAATCTACCAGTTATATAATACATTTTTGAGTTTGTAAAATAATTAAGAGTACATCTATTTACACCATGTTGTCTATATTGATATTCCCATTCCATTAATTTCATTGTTATAACATTATTTGCAATAATTTTAGTTGATTCAAATGGATCATAAAATACATTTAAATTTTCAATTATAATTTGAAAATCTAATATTAATTCATTATATTGCTGATTTGATAATTTGAGATATGCTGATGGAAATTGAAATCTTTTGAATAAATCATCTGAAAATTTAATTGAAATTGATTTAAATGTATTTTGAATAACGTATTTTATCATTTTTAAATAGAGAATACTTGTTTTATCATTGGTATGATCTACTGCTTGATAACATCTTGTAAATAGTTTTTGATCAATAATAATAATTGAAGGCAGTTTTCCACTATTTGTTTCTTTTAATTCTTGAAATTTTAATTCATCATATCTTTTTAATAATAAAGGATCCATAAAATGATAAAAGTATGAACCATCTTCATCAGTTAACCTTTTAAATAATGGATTAAATTGTACCCAACAATAATCTAACATTTCAATTGATTTGATAAATTCTGTAATTTTAAATTGGACAATGACTTGTAAATTTTCAAGTACTTTATTTGTAATACCTTGAATTTGTAATACAACTTGTTTTAATAATTCTAAATCATCAATTTCAATCACTAAAAGTAATAGTAATAAGAATAAATTCTTTGAATTACTAAACATACTTTTATAAACATCTTTGATAAATTGAATTTTTGAATCAATTGATAAATAACCATTACAATATCTGAATAATAATGGTGACCTTGAAATTTCTTTTGACTCCTTTTTATAATTTCTAATACATTTAACAAAATTTTCTTCATTAATATATTGATTATAACATAACCATTTTTCACTATTTCCATATTTTAATGTTTGTCTGAAATAATTCTTATTAAAACCTTGACCAAAAGATTCCTTCAACTCGATTTCATCACCAAATAATAGTACAAATATTCTTGAACAATGTAATTTAGTTTGACCACCTTCATATGATAAATATAATAATATTAGTTTCTTTATATTATTTAATTCTTGTTGTTGTTGTTCTTGTTGTTGTTTTAAATTTATTATTAATGGATTTAAAATTTGATTTAATTGTTGTTTTGTAAATGTTGGTTTAATTTCATTAATGTTATCAATTGTTAATGATGTTGAAATATTATTATTATTTGAAATTTTATGTTTTTTAAATGATAATATTAATTTACATGCTTTGAATAAATCATTTAATTTGTAACGATTGAATATTGATATTTTATTTTCATAATATCTATTTATAGCTATATCCAATAATTTTGGTTCAAATAAATTGTTACCAACTTTATCTACCAATTCATCCAATATTTCTTGAGATATTATATTTGATTCCAATAAATAATTGATAATTTCAATTTTAATTCCAGACTTATTCAATAACAAATTCTTTGTATTTTTAAAATCTAATGGTAATTTTGTATCTTGTTGTTTTATAATAGTACCAGTTACCAATTTAACCAATTTTAATGAATTATTACTTATAACACCAGATAATGTGAAATCAGTTGTTGGTTTAATATATTCATTATCCAATAAAACTTTTAAAACAATATAATTGTTTAAAAATATAGTTGAATAAATTGAACCAACCAATAATGATATTGTACTCCAATAATGTTTGAAAAATATAGTGTAAAATTGAATACCTTGTTCTATATTTGATGATTTAAAATCAAACTTTTTAAATAACTTTAATAAAACTGTTGTGACATCAAAAGCCAATGGACGATAATGATTTGCAAATGATAATGGTTCACCATTTAAAATTTTCAATTTTAATAATTCTAAATGGTCAAATTGTAACATCCAAGATACATTTATAATTTCATTATATCTAAAAGTTGTAATACCTAATATTCTACCATTTAATGGATCATTACTTGATAAATTTGATACTATTTCATTAAACATTACTTTATTTCTAAAAACTTTCCAAAATAATCTCTCTGTATTTTCAATTTCTTTAATTTGTAAATCAAAACAACTTGATTCAAATGTATGTGGTTTATTTTGTTGTATTTGTTTTTTTTTCATTTGTTTTTTACTTGATATGAATGTTTTTATTCTTTCAAATAATTCATTCTTTTTACCAACTGTTGGTGATGGTAAATTAATTGATTTTGCCACTCTAATCATTTCAACTCTACTCTTGTTCTCTAGTTCTTCCATATTAATATCTTCATATTCTTCTATTACACTATTATTATTTGTCATCTTTTTGGTTGGATATTTTTTTTTTTTTTTATTTTAATTTTTTTTTGAAGATTTTTTTAAAAAAATTAAAAAAAAAAAAAAAAAAAAATATCTTTTTTTTTAAAAATTGTTCGAGAATTCTTCACCTTTTTTATATGTAAATGTTTGTACATGTTTTTTGTTTCGCGATAAACCATATCCACGATAAACGGTAATATGATCTTTTTCTGATATTTCATCAAGATCAGTTTCATCATCGCTATCATTACTGTCACTATTGTTGTTGTCATTGTTGATATTTTGTTCTGATGAAAATGATGATTTTGGTGTGGTTGTTGATTTTAAATGAAAAAGAAATAAATATAAATTAGAGGTTGGTATTACAATCAATATTTTTTAAAGTAATTATTTTATTATTTTAAAATATTTTCTATTGATTTAAATTTTGAAGGGTAATGGGTTTTTAGGTAAATTGGAATAAAGTAATTATAAGTTTTAGTATTCAACTCTGAATCTGATAACAATTCAAAACCCAATTCATCAATTAATAATTTTACAACATCTATATTACCATTATTTAATGCATTATTAAAAAAGTTTAAAGCTACATTTTTTTCAAATACTGATTTGAAATTATCTAAAAGATATTTTATAATTGTATAATTATTATTTTGACAAACAATTGTTTTTGGAGTTTGAGTTATGTAGTATGATGATCTTTTTTGATCAAAATTTCCCAATTCATTTTCTAAAATATTGATAACCAAACCACTAATTATAATTTGTTTATCAGAATCTGATTTATTTGATAATGATTTAATTCTTGAAATTAAATAATCTAATAATTGAATATCAGAATTTAATATTATTAATGGAGTTAATGATGAAACAACAGATTTTAATGAATATTTTGAAATTAATAATTCTAAATTACCACTAATACCATTAATGAAATCTAAACTACTTCTTTGATTATCAGAGTCAAAACGACTTTTTAAATATGATACAGGGATCAAATCTTTTGAATCAACATTTTCAATTTTACCATCCATTAAAAGGTTTACCAATTTTTGATTTTCGTGATTTAAAATGTAATAAATTTCTTGATGTGCCAATTTAGAACCTTTCTGAAGCGTTATTTTTAATGGGGCAACTTCTAAATTTGGATATTTTTTAATAAGCATTTCAATTGCTTGTTTAAATTGTAAAAATGGATAATTAAATACACTTTTACTAATTGCTTTTTTTCCATTAAAAATATAATTATTCCCATATATTTTACCATGGTAATTAGCTTTATAAAATTTATAATTTTCAATTATACATTTACTAATTGAACTTGTAAACATAATTAACATATTGAAAACACTTGATATATCATGATGTTTATCATTTGAATTAAATTCATGTGGTTTCCAATCTAATTGGTCCAATCCAAAATATTTCTTTTTAATTACCATTAATTCATCAATTGATAATAATGTAAATTTCTCTGATTTCAAATCCAATGTAATTGGATCATCAAGTAATTTTGATAACTTTTTATTTTCATCTGTTGGAAATGAATCAATAAATCCTTGTAATTGTGGTTTTAAATATGCAACTGATAAACAACATTCAATTAATGTACCCAATGATTCTTTATGTAAAAGGAAACTAAATAAATTGAAACTTGTAATTGGTTGAATTGGTTTATCAATGCATAATCTATTAAAGAATAAATCAATTCTTTTGTTGAAAAGTTTACAATCATTACTATCATTTAAAGTTGTTAAAATGCTTTTCCATAATGATGCCATTTCTTTTGGTTTAATATCAAATTTTAATGTTGTAAATAAATGATATGCAATTTCAACTGAACCAAAAACAACAGCTTCTTCAAATGCACCAAATGATGAAACAAGTTGATATTCATTTTCCAATACTTGAAATAATGCTAAATTATCATACTTTGTTGCAATTCTTTCCAATTCTTCAACCATTTCAATTGATGTTGGTTTAAAATATAATGGATAATTTATTAACAATTTTGAATGAAATGAATAATCTGATTTAAATGAATTGAAAATTGAATATTCATGATAATCACCTTTAAAACCATTATAGTATCCATCATATTTAAAATTAATACCACTTGTATATTCAAATATACATTTTTCAGTTTTTAAAACTTGGCAATTAAATGTTAAATATTCACCATTAAATACTTTATCACGTAATAATTGAGTAAAACCATTCTTTAATATCCATTCTACATTATTTATTTGATTATATCTATATGAATTACCAAATAATGGTTCACCTTTTTTAATAGTTGACCAAATTACAAATTTCAAGAACTTGTTTTTAAAAACTGACCAAAATAACTTTTCTTCTCTACTATTTAATTTATTATTTAAAATTTCTTTTAATTCTTCATTACTGTTACCATTTCCTGTTGTTGATGGTATTGGTTTATCATCAATAATTTTTGATTGTTGTTGTTGTAATTGTTTTTGTTGAATTTTTTCAATTGCTTCTTTTTGATATTCTGGTTTTGGTTCATTCACTTTATTTTTTTGTTTAATCTTTGATTGAATTCTTTTTATTATTGACTCTTTTTTACCATTTGCTTTAACACCTAATGATTTTGCAACTTTAACAATTTCTTTAAATGGTTTTTCTTCAATATCTTTAAATTCTATATCATCATCCATCCTTTGTTATTATTATTATTATTATTGTATTTTTATTTAAATTGTAGTTGTAGTTGTTGTTGATGTTGTTGTTGATGAAAAAATTATTTTAATAGAGTACCAAAATTTTTTAGCCAAAAAAAACAAATTTTTTATTAAAAATATCTAAAAAGACATTAGATTCGGCAATTTCCAAGACTACCACATATGTCAGTACATAAATTAAATAAATAATTAAACTATTAACACACAAAAAATACATTTTAACACACATTTGTAAAATAAAAAAAAAGATTCATATGCAGCAACATTTATATAATATTATTTATTTTAAATATTATTAGTTTAGTAATTGATGATGACCTCTATAGCCATTTTTTTTTATTTTTTTTTTGATATATTTTTTATTAACAATGAACCATATTATTTATTATATATTACATTTATAAAACTATAAATGAACAGACAAACTACAACCACAGCAACACACTGTCAAAAAAATTAAAAATAAATAAAAACAAATAAAAATGTGTGGGTGTTTACACATCTAATTATAATTTAGCTTTATTTATATTAAATTGTACAATTTATTATTTATTTATTACAATATAATATGGTGCACTTTATCATTGCTTTATTATAAATTCATTAAAAAACGTCTAACGCTGTGATAGAAACTTAAGTTTTTATTTTTAAATTAATTAATTAGTTAAATATTATATTTACTTAATAACCAAAAAGAGTCATGAACTTGACTTCTATGATTTGCAACAAATTCAAAGTATAATGAAGTGTAATTAGCATATAAACGAGTATGACCATAATCAATTGCTCTGAAAATACTCCATTCTGGTTGATTTTCATGACCATTACCCATTGAATCGATATCACTACCAGTCCATGGTGTACTATATGTATTACCACTCATACCAACAATAATGTGAACTGTACCATCATTATCAGATTGAGCACAAGTGAAATTACTTGAAATACCGCACATTCTTTCGTAAATGTGAACATGACCAAACAATGCTAAATTTACATCGTATTTAACGAATAATGGTTCCATTGATTCACGTAAATTTGCTAACATACCAACTGAATCTTCTGGAAGAGCACTTGTATACATTGGTCTATGACCACTGAAAACTACCCAAGGTGTAATTGTACGATCAACATTTGCTAAATCATTATTTAACCATTCAAATTGTGGACTACCTGGAAGGAAATCATGTTCAGCTGACATAACAGTGAAATGAATTGGTCCATTATTATATGAATAGTAAATGTTACGAGTTGAATCTTCAGCACCAGTCATATGGAAACGACGTGAATATGGTATACCACATTCACCACCACTATCAGTACCATAATTTGACCAAGATGGTGCAAATGGTTGACCAGTGTAATCATATTCATGATTACCAATTGTTACCATGTATGGTGATTTGGAAATAATTGGTTCCATAGTATCCATAAAGTAATCCCAAATCATTGCTTTACCACGTGCATATGAAATATCACCAATATGATGAATTGACCAAAATGGTGGAATATTTGGATCAATATGTGCATTACTAGCAGTGTTTTTACCAATTGCTTTAACAAATGGTGAAGTTGCATAAGATTGTGAAACTGTTTGAATAATGGATGAAATAGTTTCACTTGCTGGATATTGTGTTTCAACTGGTGCAATGAATGGGAATGTTGTACCTAAATCACCAAATAATACTACAAATGCTTCAGATGTTGCTGGATTACTTGAATCTGGTGGTGAAAGGAATGATTGAACAGCTGACCATCCATCATTTTGACTACCAAAATAATAATAGTATGTTGTATTTGGTGATAATCCATTCATTACAACATCATGTATATAACCAGGTGATCTAAAATAATTTGTATCATTTGCTGGTGATGCACACATATCTTGAATTGAATATGTTACACTCATTGCATTAATTGCAGTTTGTTTACCAGTTGACATTGTTGGATCAATACTATAATAGCAAATTGGTGTATCGTCTGTACCACTAATCCACATTAATCTAATTTCATTTGTATTGTTTGTAAATGATATAAATGATTTATCTGGTGCATTTACATTTGCAAATTCAACTGCACTTGAAATCGATGTTTGAACCAATGAAATGTTTTTAAAATAATTTAATACATTTGTACCTTTAGCTATAACTGTTGTATTTGGTTGCCAAATTCTAAATATATAATCTGATCTAACATTTAATAATGGCATTGATAATGATCCACTACCAGTTTTCCATGCTATAAGATAAAAAAAAAAACAAAGTTAATATTTGTTTGTGTGACAACAACAACAACAACAACAACAACAACAACAACAACAATAATAATTTTAACTTACATGATGAACCTGATAATAAAAGGAAACCATTTGGATGTGTTGCACTTGCAGTTGATGGTGAATAAATTGCTACAATATCATGTTGTGTTGGTTTGGTAATACCACTCCATTGAATTGTAATTTCATCATTTGAATTTTGAACAATTGATGGATTTATTGATAATTGTGTTTGAGCAAAACAACAACAATAATTTATTAATCCAATTAATATTACAAATATAATAGTATTAAATTTCATTTTTTATGACATGTGTTATAAAAAAAATAAAAAAAAAATAGTTTAACCAAAAAGCCGTTACTTTTAAATTTTTTACTTTTTTTATAAATTTTTTTTATTATAAGATATTTTCGTGGGATTTATGCGAATCCTGGTCACTTTTTATTATTTTTTTTTGCCAATAAATCAATTTGAATTTCAGATGGTAATTGATCGAAATAAGGTAATTCTGATAGTATTTGATTTTCAATTTGATTTAATTTAGCTAAACACCAAATTTTTAATGGTAAAATATTATATAAAATTGATAAATGATAAATATAACAAATTGATGAATTGTCAAGATGGTAACGAATTTGTGATGCAACTAATTCTTTAGCTCTATACATTTGATGTGCGTCACAAATAATAATCATTTCAATACATTGATTAATTTCAGTTGGTATTTCTTCGGAATAACAATAATTTACTAATGATGATATACCAGATAATGTTGTTTCAAATAAATCAATTGTTGATTTATTAGTTTCTAAATATAAACCACTAAACATTGTTCTAAATACCATTGAACCAATATATAAAAATAATTTATATGATTCTAAAATACCATTATCATTTTCATCTTTATTTCCAATACAATTAAATTGAATATCTGAATATACTTTTAAAAATGAATGTTCTTTTAATATTTTAAAATCACTAAATAATGTTGAAATTGGTAATTTATCCAATGATTTATTTTGATTACATAGATATGATAATCTATCAATTTTTAATAAATTTGCAATTATACCTAATAATGAACAAGTATTTGTATGATCTGAATATAAATATTTTAATAATGATTCAATTAATTGAAAATTAATTTCTGTACCATTTTCTAAACTATTATTAAATGAAAGATACATTATTTTATCATTTAATTTTGTTGATAATCCCATTTTATATATTTCTGTATTACCATTTTGATTTGAACAAAGTTGAATTGATTGTTGTTTAGTTGGATTTAATAATTGAGCTCTAAATAATTGATCAATTAATTTACAACGTGATGATAATATAACTTTATGTGCAACTATAAATTGATCGTAATTCTTATCAATTACAATTTTAACATCAATAAATAATTCTCTGTTTTCCCATGATAATGATTTTAATAATTCTTCACCAAATATATGATGATCACTTGATAATGATATCATTGTATTATTACCACCTGCTGATACTTTAAATACAGTTGATTGTTTTAATGATAAATCAACTTTAATTAATTTTAAAGTATCTGATAATGATTCACCTTTACCACATTGAAAGTATGTATTATCACCATAACAATAAACTTGACCATCATCTGATAACACTACAACATGTTCATTACCAACTGCATATGAATGAATTATAATTGATGGATCTAAACATGATACTAATGTTGGTCTATCAATTGATTCTGTTTCACCTTTTACAGGAGGTATACCACATTGTCCTTTTGAATTAACACCAAAACTCCATAAATGACCAGACTCTGATTGAATTGTTGTGAAATTAATTCCACATGCAATTTTCTTTATTTTTTGATCAAATATACCACCACAACTACCACCATTTACAATCATTGGTTTATGATCGAAATTTGATAAACTACCACCTAATCTACCTAATCTACCATTTAAACTATTACCAAATGTATAAATTTTACCACCATCTCTTGAAAGTAATACTGTATGCCAACTTGCACATGCAACTTGAATCATTGGTTCAATATCTTCAATTTTCTTTGGTGTAGATTGAAATCCAACTGGTGAAATGTATCCTAATTTACCATTTAAACAACTACCAAAACTATATACATCACCACTTGAACAAATTACAAATGAATTATCTAATCCAGCAGCAATATAAATTACAGGATCATTTGAAAATTCACCAATTTGTATTGGTGTTGGAGTTGATACAATTTTATAATCACTACCTAATCCACATCTACCTAATGAACCATTACCAAATGTATATACAATTCCAATATCATCTAAAACCAATGAATGATGATCACCACATGCAATTGATATTATTCTTTTATTTAAACTTAATTCTTTAATCATTGTTGGTAATATTAAATCCCTTTTATTTGATTGTCCAATTTTACCATAACTACAAACACCAGTTGAATATACTAATCCAGTATCTGTCAATAATAAATTAAAATTCTTTCCAAATTCAATTTGTATTGGTAAATGCATTTCATCATTAAATAATATTCTTGTTGCTGATTCTGACGATCCCATTGATAATGTTGATGTTAACATTTCACCCCATTGATAAATTGATGGTTCAAAATCATTCATAATTGAAGTTGGACATTTTTTTAATTCATTGATTATTTCTTTTGGTAATTCCATTAAATTTGCTATATCCAATGCAGTAAAATTTCTATTATCTTTAATTGATCCATTTACATTCTTTTCTTTAACTAAATGTGATACAATCATTTGATTATTTGTAATTGTTGCTATGTGTAATGGAGTTTCTCCATATCCATTTTTAAAATTTAATAAATAATATGGTCTTGATGATTTTGACATTTTATCAATTAAAAATGTAACAGATGTTGATGACCATAAATTTATCATATGAAAATTTGCAATTAAATATGTAATAAAAGTATTACCATTAACATCAATTTTACTAAATAATTCAATAGTTTCATCATCTGTTGTTTCACCTAATCCAGTAACTAATAATTGTGTTGCAGTATAATTATCAAATAATTCATCTTTTGATAATAATTTTTTTAAATTTTTAAAAATTAAATTTTTTTGGTTTTTTATTAAAATTAAAAAATTAAAATAATTAAAAAAAAAAAAAAAAAATCCAAAAAAAAAAAAAAAAAGATATTTCTTTTAATTTCTGAATTTTAAATTCGATGAAGAAAATGTGTTTGTATGGTTATGAAATTTAGTATATATTTATTGGATAGCACAATATTTATTAAAAAGACTATTATCATCATTATTACTATTTTTATGAGCATATGGTGGAGGTGGAGCAATATCATATATTAATTGAACAAGTGTTTGAATTGATTCATTAATGTTTGTAGAATCTTTTGCAGATACAAAATAAGAAGGTATTGATAATGAATCAAAGTATTGTTTTGCTTTTAATTGATCAACTGGTATTAAATTTCTAATTTTTGTAGTATAACCTGAATTTTCAGAAGTTCTTACATGTAAATAACCATTTGAAATAGTTGAATTTGGTGGATAAGGTTCAGGTGGTTTACCATATAAATCTAATTTATTACCAAGTGCTATTATTGGTGGATAATCATATGATTCATTAATTGATAATTCTTTTAATTTATCTTTATATTCAATAAACCAATTAACAATGAAATCAAATGATTCTTGATCATTTAAATCGTATACAAGTATTATACCATTTGAAGAAAAGAAATTATTTTTTGCAATTTCTCTTAATCTAATTCCGCCATTACAATCCCATATTTGAACTTTAACCTTTTTACCATTTATTAAATTTTCATATTTAATTCTAAAATCGTACCCATTGGTAACACTATATCTATTATCATTAAATTCATTTTCTGAATATCTTTTAAATATTGATGTTTTACCCGCTAAAACTTCACCAACAATTGATATTCTAAATAGGTAGTCAAATTCTTGTTTTTGATGTAATTTATTATTCATTTAGTACTTTTTAATTGTTTTTAAAAATGATTTGTACTGTAAAAAAAAAAAAATTTAAATTATTTTTATTATTTAATTTTTTTCATTTTTGCGATAATGAAAATTATTAAGAAAAAACGATACTGTATGCGCATACAGTAAACATAAAAATATATAGCATAACAACAGAATAAATAATAATAATAAAAGATTTTAAGTTTGATACTGTAATTGATCCAAGTGGGTTTTGAGTAGTTTTGTTTTTTGTAGGAGTATCAATTCATGCAATACAAGTACTACTTTAAACTCCACTTTTGATCAAATAATCAAATATAACTATCACAGTATTCAACAAAAGATTCAAACTCAACAATTAATCATCCAATAAACAAACCACAATACCACATTTACAACTGATAAAATGTTACTCTTTTTTTTTATTTAAAAACTGTAGTTTATATTTATTCTTTTTTATTTTGACATACCGAAAAAACCACTAAATTTATGTGATGATTGTGGTGGGTTTGATGATGGTGATGATGATGATGAATATTGTTGTGGTATTGATGATGTATTTGAAGTTGATGAAGATGGACCACGACGTGATGATTGATTACTACTTTTACTTTTATCAAAATGACCAAAAACTCCATTATCAGAGAATAAATTTCGAGGAGTTAAAGGTGCAATTGGTTTTGTAAAGTATTCATTTGTATCTATTACTAATTTCCAATTCATTAATAATGTAGCTAATTCATTAATTGAATCCCTATTTAAATGTGAAACACTAAATGTTTGAAATTTACTTGTTTCATTGAAATTAATACCATTTTCATTTAAAAGTTCAATTAGTTGTTGTGTCATATAATCTGTTACTTTTCTTGTCAAATTATGAGTGATTGTAAAGTTATTAATTGATAATGGTAATGTTTCTTCATTTGACATGTATAAAGAATGACCAATCTTTGTTAAACCACAAATATCTTTATCACCATCATCTTCAGTTGATTCATTTATATAAAACGATTCATTACTTTCTGTTTCATCGACATCTTGTTGATTAAATGGATTACTAAATGATGATGTTTTCATTGGTTGTTGTTGGGAGATTATTGGTTGTGCTGGTTGTATTGGTTGTGGTGGTTGTTGGTAAAAATAAACAATGAAATTTGTTTTTTGATTTGATCCATTTACAAATTGATATTTAATTTTATTTATTGTTTGAATTTCTGATGTTAATATATGTGTTGTTAAATAATCTGGTAATGAAGTTGATAATGAATTTGATACTGATGGTAAATATGATTTATTTTGTTGTTGTTGTTGTTGTTGTTGGTGTTGTTGTTGTTGTTGTTGTTGTTGTTGTTGTAATGTTTGGTATTGTAATTCAAATTTGATATCTTTAATATTATATTCTTTTGATTTTGAGTCAATTAATGGATAATGTTTAATATCTTTATAAATTGGTATTTGATAATTTGTTGATGGAGTAAATGTAATTATACCAATTGAATTTGGAGCAACACTTTTAAAAAGTTGATATTTTTCATTATTGATACCAAGTGTTGTTTTGATTGGTTTGTTATCAATAAATTTAATTTGTGAATTTGTTGTTAAAAACAATGATGAATTATTCATAAAATATAATATAATTTGAATTGGACCTAATGGATAAACTAATAATGATCTATTACATGTTGTTTTAAATTGATTAATTATGAATTTATTTTCATAATTTTTAAAACATTCAAAATTATTATTAATTGTATATAATTGTTTACCATTATTTGAAATTAAATTGAATGTACAATTATCACTTTTTAAAATTTCCCATTTTGGTTTCCAATAAAATTCACTTGTAATTGTAATTGGAATATCTGATGGTAATACATTATTTGTTAAAACTGAATTTGAATCAATACCTTTAACACAATGTACAATTTTACCAAATGAATTTGAAGATAATGGTAAATTATATGAAACAAGTATTTCTCTTTCTTCATTTGATTGATTAAATTGTAATCTTGTTAAATTATTTGTATTATAACTAATATTTGAATCATTTAAAAATTGATTTGGTTGATTCATTTCATTTACTTGAAAATACAATATTATATCACTTTCATCAATTGCATTTGGTCCTTTTAATATTAATGGTGGTGATGTTTGTTCTTTGTTATTAGTTGATTTTGATTCTAGTACATCAAATACTAACATTGTTGTTGTCAAATTGGTGGGTGTACCAATTAATTTCTTTACATGTAAAAATCTACCAAATATTTGATTACCATTTTTTAATACCAATAAAAACTTTTCATTTTTATATTGATCATTTGAATGAAGTTCAATTGGAAACACTGATCTTTGTGGAAATAATACTTTTGTACCATCAACTACACTGTCTTGAATTTCAATACTATTAAAATCATCGATTTCATCTGGTATGTATATAGTTGATTCACCTTCAACATTATATGATCTTGTAACTTTGATAATTGATGTTGACTGATCAATTGTTAAATTTTTAATTTTAAATAATGTTGTCATCTCTATCTCTTTATTTGTTTTTTGTTTTGAAAATTAATAAGCAATTATAAAAAAAAAAAAATTTATCTAAATAAAAAAAAATGAGAAAAAATCAAGAATTTTTTTGAATTTTAATAACAGCACAAATATGCCACTTAATATCCCTAATAATATCTATCTTATTTAATTAAGTAATAAAACAGTCAACTTTA
Source organism: Dictyostelium capitatum (assembly GCA_015252635.1). NCBI lineage: Eukaryota > Evosea > Eumycetozoa > Dictyosteliales > Dictyosteliaceae > Dictyostelium > Dictyostelium capitatum. The sequence continues at coordinate 18,470 of JACAFY010018511.1, read as the reverse complement.
TTTATGTGATGCGACACAGTCAAACGAGCCCGATTGTTGGCCACTGTTGCAAGACCACATATCCTTTTTGGTAGTTCTTTTTTTTTTTTCTAATTTTTGGGTGTTTTATTGTAAAAGTTGTGTTTGACTTTATTCATATGATAACCATATTCTATTTTTTTATTAAATAATGGGTGGTATGTTTGGCAGTTTATATTTTTTAAAATGCGCCATTATTTTAAATTTTTGAAAATTTAAATTTTTTTTTTTCAACATAAAATTTTAATTTCATATAAAGTATATATTGCAAATCATACTATTGGGGTTGCCGTTATAGTTTTATCATATAATATGACAACATTAAAAAGGAAAAAACATTTGATAAATAGTGACTTTGAAAAACAATTATCTCAAGATAGTAATGATGACGACGAAATTAATGACGAAAATGATCAAGATGATATTTGTAAAGATGACGAAAATGTGGATGCAAATATATTAAAAAAAGAAAAGAAACCAAAGAAAGAAAAAAAGGAAAAGAAAGAGAAGAAAGAAAAGAAACCAAAAGAAAAGAAAGAAAAGAAAGAAAAGAAAGAAAAGAAAGAAAAAGAAGATAAACCAAAATCAAAATCAAAAAGAAAAAAGTCAAAACCATCCGATGAAATTGAAGAAGAAGAAGAAGAAGTTGAAAATAATAAAGAAAACGAAAATGAAAAAGGTGATGGCGATATAATGGTAATTGATAATGACAGTGAAGAAGAAAGTAAAAGTAAAAAGAAAAAGAATAAAAAGCAAAAGATAGTAATTGAAGATGACGATAAAACTTCAACAACAGATATGACACCATTATCTCTACCAATATCTCTACCACTACCACTTCCAATACCATTTCAACCGCAACCAACAAAGTCAACAAAGAAACCTGCAACTAGAAAAACATCAAAGAAAGCAGCAGTAGCAGTAGCTTCAAATAGTTTATTAAACTTTTTTAATCCAACCTCTGCTACTTCAACAACTACAACTACAACTACAACTACTACAACAACTACTACTACTACACCTACTACCACAATAAATACACCATTATCACCAAATTCAGATTCAGATTCATCATCTGAACAAAATAAACCAGTTCATCCATTTTTTGGACAAGTTGAAAGTAAAAAGAATGCAAGAATAAAGAAATCTAAAGTACCTCAATCAATGAGCGATGATTTAGTATTCCAAGAGAAATTAAGAAATAGTGGTGCACCAATACCAGATATGTTTTTAACTAAAAAAGAAAAAGATGAATTGTATACTGCAAATCAACAAGAGAAATTTAGATTGGATATAATGAAATCAGTTGAAGATCATGATAGAATATTAGCTGGTAAACCATTACATCCATTCTTTTTTGCACCACCTCCATCAACTACATCACTATCCAACAGTTCAAATTCAACTCTATCATCATCATCAAGTGTTATAGATGTTGATAATCAACCAACATTTGAATCTAAATATAAAATCAATCATTTATTAGAATTTCCTATAGATGATCAACATATTGGATGGTATAAAGATGAAAACATTGATAACAGTCGTCCAATTCTCCATAATAAACAAAATTTAGATAAATATAAACGATCAAGATTAAAAACATCATCATTAGATTACGATAGTTTAGTGTTACAATCACACCATTTAGTTCCAAACTTTGATCAATTATTATCAATAGTTGAACAACAACAACAACAACAACAATTTCAACATTCACAATCACAACAATCAACACAATCACAGCAATCAACACAATCACAACAAACGCCACTACAATCACAATCTGATGTAATATCATTACCAACTCCAATTATACTAGACCAATCAACACCGGTTGAAGTAGAAGAAGTGGTTGAAGAAGAACAAATTTTAAATATTAAAAATACACAAGAAGAACAAGATAAAATATTTGATTGTATCTTAGAGTATTATAATGGTTTACAAACAACAACAGATGATTCAATGTCAATTAAAACAATGAAATCATTATATAATCAATTTTTAATCAGTGTAAATGGTAATAGTGGTAATGGATTATTATTATCAAATAAATATTATTTATCAAACGAAAATACTATATTCAATGAATTAAATAAAGAGGTTGTTTCATTTTTTGATCAATGGATAACAGGATGGAAGAATAAATTGGAGAAAAAGGATAAAACTACCACAAGAAAATCAAAAAAAGATTCACAAGTTGATGACATTTTAAAATCATCTATATTAATTGTTGGTCCACATGGTTGTGGTAAAAGTTCAGTGGTTTCATTTAAATCAAAACAAAATAATTTTACAATACTTGAAACCAATCCATCAAGTAAACGTAGTGGTAGAGTAATAATTGAATTATTGGGAGAAGCAACTCAATCAAAAGCATTAAATATTAAAAAATCAACCGAAACAACGGGCTCTATTACACCATCACCATCACAAGAAGTATTAGCAGATGAAGAAGAAATTCAAGTTAAACCAAAAAAAGGTAGAGGTAGAAAATCAACAACCACTACTAGTGCAGCAGTGAACGATGGTGATATTGAAATTAATAAGAATTTAATTTTATTTGAAGAAATTGATATTCTATATGAAGATGATAAAGGTTTTAACAATTCAATACTATCTCTGTTAAATTCAACTAAAGTCCCAATAGTATTAATTTGTAATGAATTAAATTCATCAATTTCAAAATTGGTTCAAGAAAGTGGTATCATTACTTTACATATGACAAAACCAACAAGTCAATCATTATCGTTATATTGTTGTTTTATTTTATTAAATCAAGGTAAAATTAATCAATCATCAGATTTGGTTTCAATGGATTTAAATTCATTCATTTTAAATCATAATATTGATATTAGAAGTTGTTTAAGTAATTTGGAATTTATATTAGTACCATCAAATAATAGTAATAGTAGTGGTAGTATGGGATCAACTGTATCAAGTAATTGTAATTTTACATTTTATATGTTTGAAAATTTATTTTTAAAATATAATAACAACTTTTTAAATTTATTATTTACTCCAAGTAAAATTCAACAACAACTACAAGTAAAAGAAGAAAATTTAACAATTGATGATACATTTAATGATAAATTTAAATTTGCTTTCAATTCATTGGTTCAATTTGATATTGATTTATATTTTAATAACTATTTGGAATTCATTTCAAATAATGGTAGTGGTAATGGTAATGGTGGTGATGATGATGAAGATGGTGGTGATGGTAATTATGATTTAGAAAGTATGTGGGAATTGTCAGACAGTTTTTCAACAAATGATGTATTGTTACATAGAAATTATCCATATGATCCAACTATAATTGGTACAGGTAGTGGAGACGATGAAATATTTGAAATTTTAGAAAATTCACCAACTTGTATAATTCAACCAGAATCAATTCATTATGATGATTATTCATATAGAGATTATTATTCAAAACCATTGGATTTTAATATACCAACTTGTATTTCAATTTATTCAATTGACAATTATTTGGCAAATAATGGTAGTGGTAGTGGTGAAGTTTATAATTACCAATTTAAATTTAATACTTTAAATATTAAAAACCAATATAAATCAATTAGTAAAACAACAATTGAATCAAATAATTTTATGGACATTCAAGATGAAATTTCAATTAAAACAAATGCTTCTATTTCAAACGTTAAAATGTTTGTCGAATATACTCCTTGGTTAATTGAAATTTGTAAATCTGAACAATCTAGAAAAACAAATAACCCAAAAAGAGGTAATAGATTCTCTCATTATTTAAATTTTAATGATACCCAAGTGGATGTCATTTTAAAACATAATATAAATAAAAATTAAATAAATAATATATTAAATCATATATATACACATAGCTTTTTATTATTTATTGAAATTATTTTTTCAAATTTGTAAAACAACCAACCATTATAGTATATTTGGTGATCATAAAAAAAAAAAAATTATTATATGTCTGACTTTTCATATAAAATGTTTCTAAGATCATCGGTGCACTTAAAAAAATAATTTTTCCTTTATTTTTTTTTTTTTTAAAATTTTTTTATGATCGCCAATATTTTTTAAATACTCACATAAATTTAAATTCAAAAATATGGAATATATTAATCAATTTATTGATTTATATAAATCAAAATGTTTAACATTAATAACATTTAATGTTTTAGCAAATATATTTATAGAAAGATGGTTAAAAGAATCCAATGGTGTTAAATGGGAGAATAAAAGTGGATTTGGAGCATTTTTAGCAAAGAATCATCCAAAATACAAGTCAATGGATAAAGATGATAGAGAACAAATTTTAAATGGTACAATTTCTACATGGTGTCCAGAGATATTGGTTGATTTATTAATAAATTATAATTTTAAAAAAGTTTATATGTTTGATCAAAATGTAATGGCTGAAGAAAATAAAATCATCTCAACATTCACTCCACTTCTATTGGAACTTGTAACAAAATTCAATGAAAGAAAAGATTATAAATCTGTAGAATTGAAAATAATCAGTCAATTACAATCACTATTGAAATATAGTGATGGATTTTATTCAAGTGATACTATTAATTTCATTTTAAATTCAAATCAATCATCAACAACCAACATCAACAACAATGGAGATAAAGATTACAATATTAAATTATTAAGTTATCATTCATGTGAACCACAAGCAAATGAAATATTGAAATTGGGTAATCAACTATTTGAAAAAGGTGATTATAAAGGAGCAATTAGAGAATATGAAAAAATTGATAGTTTATATGAAGATAATCAAAATCAAATTTCAATGTTTATCTATTCCGTTATTCTATTAAAATCATCTCAATGCTGGACAATTTGTTATTTAGATGATAATGGAAGATTTCCAGATTGTCTTAAATATGCAGAAACTGTTATTACAAAATCAATTAAACGTAGACCATCTAATTTAGATGGATGGTTAATTAAAGGTTGTGGCTTTATTAATGGAAGATTATCAAGAAGCTGATACAAATTTAAAAATGGCAATGGAATTAAATTGTTTTGATACATTTAAAAAACTAATTTCAGATTTATTACAAACTATTGATACTAAAAACAAATCATCTAGTGATCATTCTAATATTAGAACAATGGTTAGAAAGATAATTGTTACTCTATCAAATGTAGTACCAACAGTAGCAAATTTACCGGAACAAGGTACATGGGCACGTGAATTACTTGAAGAAATATTAAATGATTCCTCACCAAATCTATGTGGATTTAATTATAAAAAATTAAATGAAATTAAAGAATCATCTGAACAAGCAAAAAGTTTAATTAAAACAAATGAATTGGCAAAATCATTTTTTTCATTGTTTACTAGAAATGACGATGATGATGGTATTATTAGAATTGATAATATGACAATGGATGAATTATTTCAAAAACTATCAAGTTCACCAACCTATGAAAAATCAATATTATCAAAGATTATTGATTTTTCAAATTCATTTACAATTGATTTTTATTCAATTAGAATTCCATTTACAAAACGTAATACATTTGTAGAGTTTTTAAAAAAACATATTGAATTATTTCCAAATTATCAAGAGTCTAGATTATCATTATTGGGTGTTTATTATTTGGGTGGTATACAATTATTGGAAAATTTGGAATTTATTAATACCTGTGTAAAATTATTTCCAGATCAATCACAATTTAAATTTTACAGATCATTATGTCTCATTTACAAAGATAAGATTTCAATTGCATTATTAGATTTAGAAAAATGTGTATTAAGTGAACCAAATAATTTAAAGTATTTATTTTATTATATCCATGTATTATGCTTTACATCTTCATTTGAAAAGTCAAAAAGTGAAATATTGAAATTCATTAAATTATCACCATCTGATGGTTGGAAATTACCAGAGTTATGTTTCTTATTAACTTATATTAGTCTTGATTCAAAAAATAATGTTAAACAATTCTATGAAAAAGCTTTAGAATATGAATCTTTTCAATTAGATTCTTTAAAAGAATATTCTCAAAATCAAAACTCTTGGAAAAAGGTTTTGTTAAAACATTATAATCCATCATCCTAGGTTTAAATAAAATTAAAAAATAATTTTTTTTCATTATCATTTTAAAATACCAAATATAATTTATTAATAAATGACATTTTACATATTTAAGTTAATAAATCAGTGTCATCTTTAATATAATGAACATTATACCGCCATATTCATTTTTTAATTTTAATTTTTTTTTTGATTTTTAAAAATGTATCATTTTCACTAAATTATTTATTTTACTTTTTTATTGTGATAAAAAAAAAAAGGTTATCGACAGCTGCAGGGTTCGAACCTGCGCCTCCGAGGAGATTTGATTTCAAGTCAAACGCGTTAGACCACTTCGCTAAGCTGTCAGTTTTTGATGTTTAGAGATAAAAAATTGGCGGAATTTGGATTATTTACATTTCACACAATATTTTATTATTTTTATTAGTTAAAAAAAAAAAATAAAGAAAAATAATCTAATACAGTATAAAAATTAGTACATTACATAACCAATCATGTTTTCTCCTGGATATTTCTTTTTTTAAATTAAAAGATTTTTTTATTTTTAAAAGAAATTCAAAAAATTGTTGAAATTAAAAAAAAAAAAAGCAACATAAAAAAAAAAAAAATTTGATATTGGAAAGTTTATATATATTTTTCGTGAACAATAATCTTTCAACTTTTTAAAAAATATGACATTTGACTACTACGATTCGCTCCCAGATGAACAATTAAAAGATATAGCAAGAGAAAATGGTATACCAACACAAGGTGGTAGAATTAAAATCATTGAACGTTTAATTAATTTAAATGAAGATATATTTCGTCAACAAATACAAACACCACTTTCACAAGTTGTAGATATACAACAATTACAACAAAGTATTTTGCCACCAATTAAACCACAATGCCAATATGGAAATACGTGTTATAGAACTGTATGTATTAATATACACCCTTTTTTCTAATTCTTGTGACTCATTCTAAACTTTTACCACCACCACAATAACATATAGAGTCCAGCTCATTTTGAAGAATATAACCATCCAGCACAATTATTATTACAAAGACAAATGCAAGCTCAAGTACAAATAACACAACACCAAGATCCACCTCAATTTTTTACGCAATTAGATGGTCATCAACAAATCCTATTACAACAAATGCAACAAGCACACATACAAGTACAAGCTCCAGACCATCCAATAGTTAAAACACAATGTCCATATGGAAATTCTTGTTATAGAAAGGTAACTATAAAAAAATTAACCATTTATTATTTTTAATGAGGCAATGTCTGATGTTTTTTTTTTATCTTTCAGAACCCAGTTCATTTCAGCCAATATGATCATCCACAAGAATTATTAGATAAAATTAAATTAGAAGCACAACAATTACAAGAAGAAGAACCAATAAATAATGGTGAATCTAAACTTTCAAGTGCATTTGATTATTTGGCTCAAATTAAAGCTGAATTACCAAATTTAGCTTATAATGAATTTTTAACAATAATGAAAGAATTTAAAAATCAAGCGTATGTATAAAACTAATAATAATAATATAGTATAAACATAACACCATTATATTAACTTTTTAAAATTTACAGAATTGATATACCAACAACCATTGACAAAGTAGTAAAATTATTTAATGGTAACAACAAATTAATTTTGGGATTCAATACATTTTTACCAGAACATCATAAAATCACTGAACAATCAATATTATTAAATGGTGATTTTGATAAAGATAAATCAACTGATGGGGTAGATTTAATTTCTGAAAAATTAAATTCAACAACTATAAATGATAAACAACATCAAAATGTATATATCACACCACCTCAAATACAACAACCACAAACATCACCACAAAAACAAGACCCATTAAACGAAGCAAGAGATTATGTTAATACTGTAAAAAGTAGATTTTCCAATCAACCTGCAATTTATCGTGATTTTTTGGGTACATTACACGCTTATCACAAAGAGAATTTAACAATTAAACAAATTTATGACAAGGTTGAAACTTTATTCAAAGGTCATGATGATTTAATTTTAGGTTTTACAACATTCCTTCCTGATACACAATCAACACAACAACAATAATGTTAATAATAAACTAATTTCACTGTATATTTTCAAAATTGATGTAATTCTCTTCATTTCAATATGAAAGGTTATTAAATGAACAAAAAATAAATAAATAACAATTAACTCATTTATTGAGCTGAGTTGAGTGTGGACATAATTTGGATGGTTGGACGATTGGACATAATTTGGATATATACCACCCCTTTTGTATTTTTTTTTTGTGTATTTAAATGTTTTAAATTATTGAATTCAAAAAAGTTTAAATTATTTTGGACTATAATTTGTAAAATATTGAGAAATAATATATATGTACAACCTAATAAACTTTTAATAATGATGAATATCAAAATCATAAAATTCATTTTAAACCTGGTTGTTGGTGGTACTTTTTATTATTATTTAAACAATATGAATATTTTATTGTAAAGGTGGTATAGATTATGTAATAAATAATAATGATTTACAATATACTCAACCAATTCCATTAAATGCTAGAGGATTAGATGATTATGATTCAACGGAAGTATTGGAATATCTGGTTTGAAATTATATAAATTTATTGATTATATTGGTGTAATTAATTTAATTTCAAATAATTTTACTCTATTGAAATCATATTATTTAAATTATATTCAATATCATTCAACAACAACATCGGTACCAATTATACGATTAGGTGAACAAGATGTACATATTATTATTTTGAATTTATTAAATTTTTAGATTGGTTATATGTAAATTATCAATTTGAATTTGAAAATCAAAATGGTATATTAAATGGTCCATTACAATTTAAAAAAACTTTATTATTTAGTATCTCAAGATATTCAACATTAGATTTCAATCAAAGTAATATATCAAGATGGAAAATATTTGAATTTGGTTTATTAGTTCATATAGTTTGTTTCTCTAACATTTATTCCCACTCTCTTACATCTTGGTGAGTGAAAGAAAAAAATACTTGGTAGGGTGGGTGGGTACAAGTAATGTGGACATAATTTGGACGGTTGGATGTTTGGACATAATTTGGACAGAAAGGGGTGGTATTGAGTTGAGTTGAGGGTGGACATAATTTGGATGGTTGGATGATTGGACATAATTTGGATATATACCACCCTTTTTCTATTTTTTTTTGAATATTTAAATGTATTTTTTTTAATTAAACTATAAAAATAAAGTATTTACAGTAAATGATATATTTAAAGATGTAAAAAGAAATTAATTACAACTATCATTTCAAATAAACAAAATTATATATATTTCTTTTTGGCTAATCACTTATTATTAAGAGAAAACAGAAAAACAAGATTAAAAAAAAAAAAGAATAATAGTTAACTAATTTATTATATTAAATTTAAACCAGAAGAATTTTTTAATTTCTTTTTCTTCTTATCACGTTTCATTAATTTTTGATAACTTCTTTCATTTAATAATTGAGATTGTTTTCTTTTCTTTAGTATTTCTTGATTTGGTTTAACTAGAGTATTAAAATTATGTAAAGCTTTTGATTTCAAAGCATTGTTTATGGCCAACTGGTTTCTTAATTGATTTTGTAATAATCTCAATTCTTCACTAATTTCATCATCTTCTCTATCTCTATCTTTTTCTTTTGTTGGTACCAATTGAGTGATTGCAGTTGGTAATCTAAAATCATCATATAAACCAAGTCCTCTTAATTCTTGTTGAACACGTTGTTCCAATGTTAATTGACTATTTGGTGTGTACATTGTTGAAAGAGGTTGATTTAATTTTGGTACTGATCCACCACCACTACCAGCAGCAAATATAGATGGGAGTATAATATTGTTATTACCATTATTACTACCATTACCAGATCCTTGTTGGGTAAGTGATGTCAATACAATCTTTTCATCAATTAATGTTGATAACAATCTCATTGATAAATCACCAAGAAACATTTCATCTGTTGAAATTGAAAACTTATCATTTTGTGAATCACTTTCTTTTAAATCACCAAACAATGAATTACTTCCGAAAATATCTTGACCTGTACCACTATGATTACTTTCTGTGTCATCAAATTTGTTATTTGCTGTTGTGGTGTTGTTATGGCTGTTACTACCTGCGCTACTATTTATACTACTGTTTGCTCTATTACCAGCGGTTGAACGTGCATTTGAACGATTTGATTTACCACCAACATTACTATGACCACTATTGCTATTACCTTGTGCACTCATTAACATATTATAACGTTCTTGATCTTCTTGGTGCCAAATTTCAGCATAATGATTACCCAATGGTGGTAATTCGAAAAATTTCGATTCTTGTTCTTCAGATCTCGGTGTAATGAATTCAAGATCGCTATCGGCAATTGGTCTAACATAATAATCAATTGCTGCCCAAAATGTTGGTGCTGATACATGTTGTTGAGCACGTTCTTCTTCTTGTTTCTTTCTTTTTCTATCTTCACTTGCACTTGTTCCTTTTCTTTTATTATTCTTTGGTGCACTTTTTCTATTATTTTTTGAATTTGATTTTGATCCATTATTTGTTGTACTACTATGATGATGAGATGATTTATTTGAATGTACAGATTCACTTTCACTATTACTTTGTACAACATCATCTGGATCTTCTCTTTGATATAAATCACTATCAAATGATGTATTATTATTATTATTATTATTATTATTATTATTATTATTTGACTTTAAACTATTATTTCTTGTAGGTTTATTATTTGATTTACTATTTGAATTATTATTATTATTATTATTATTATTATTATTATTGTTATTACTATTTACATGTTCATCTACTTCTAAAATTTCAATATCTTCATCACTTTCATTTACAAATTTTAATTTACTATTATCCAATCTGGTTGATCTAATTTTGCCACCTTTAATTCCAACTTTACCACCTATACTAGTGGTAGTACTATTATTACTATTTGTTGAATTTGTTGTGGTTGTTGTGGTTGTTGGATTTGCTATTGTGCTATTATTTTCATTTGAAATTACCATATTACTATTACTTTCTGTAGTTGAATTACTATTATTTGATTCATTACTTTTAGTTATACTATTATTATGTTCTTCTATAAAATTTGATTGTTGTGATGATTGTGTTTGTTGTGATTGTGTTTGTGTATGGTGAGGTTGTTTTGAAGAGGATGATGATTTATAAGAGAATTCTGAACCACTTTCAAATTCTGAACTTTTTGGTGCATCGGTTATATTATTATTGTTGTTACCACTATCTTGAAATTCTGCATCATGATCACTACCACCCGATAATGGAGATAATAGTAAATTACTAGTTGAATGTGATGATTTAAAATGTGATGATTGTGTTTGTTGTTTTCTATTTCCAGTTGATTTATATTTATTTCTTTCTACAGTTGCTTTTAATGGTATTCCACTTTGTAATTTATCTTGATCAATCTTTTCCAATTTTTCAATTTGTTTATTTATTAAATTTTTTGAATCTCTAACATACTTTTTAAATAAAAGTGCATCTTGACATGCACCTTTTAATGTATCTTGATTAATTGTAAGTTCTTCATTTTGTGTAGTGGTTGTGGTTGTTGTAGTTGTTGTATTACTATCACCACCATCATCTTCATCATCTGATTTATATGGAATTGTACTCATTGATGCTAATTTCGTTATATGACCATTCTCTAAAATTTGTGGTACTAAATCTACTGATGGTAATACTAATTTAATATCAACATGTTCACTGTATGTTCCTTAATTTTGTTAGTTTACTATATTTAATAATAGTGATGATAGTAATAAAATAAATAAAACATACCCTTTTTTTGAAGAAGCACTACTTGAATAATGGTCATCACCTGAAGAATGATGAGATGATGTTAATCCACCTCTACCACTATCATCTATATAATTAGCTGGTCTTTGCTTTGGTGGTCGACCTCTTTTTGGCATATTTGATAATTGTCAGCTATGTATCAATTACAAAGTTATAAAAAATGTTTAATATAAAAAACAATAAATTTTTTTTTTTTTGTCGTTAAGAAATTAAAAAATTTGAAAAAAAAAAAAATAAAAAAAAAAAAAAAATTTTATTATTTTTTTTTTTTTAAATTAACAACTATCGCAGATTTATTATATTTTCATATTTTCACTGTTTTTTTGAATATATATTTGTGTGTGTATCTATATATATATAAATAAACAAATAAACAAATCAAATAAATAATGAGTAATAATAATAATTCCGCAGCAAATAATGCAGCAGCCGCAGCTGCTGCTGCAGAAGATAGTGCATCATTATTACCAGGTACATATTTATGTTCAAAATGTGGTCAAATTAAAAAAGGTCATATTTGTCCAGAAAAGAAAATATCATCATTTCCATCATCAATGGGTAGTAATATAGCATCAACTAGTGGTATTTCAACTGGTGTAGATCAACAAGTTATGCAAGGTGCAATGGCAACTAGAAGAGCTAATCTTCATTTACAACAAATCATTCAACAACAACAGCAACAACAACGTCAAAATGATATTCAAATTCAACAATTTAATGCATATCAACAATTCTTATTGGAACAACATGTATCAAGTTCACATTATAGTTATGCATTAACACCTGAACAAAAGAAAGCACGTGAAAAGAATGCATCAGATTTCAATTCAATTCTCTTATTAGAAAGACAGGAAAGATATCCACATTATGTAAGTAGAATGATTAGTAATAAATATACTTAATATTATTATTATTATTATTATTATACTAATAGCAATCGCTTCTTCTTTCAGTTTGATCCACATACAAAAACCATTCAAGTTATTAGTAGTTGGGGTATTAGAGTATCAGATAAATGGGAAGAAATACCAGAAGCAGATAAAAAGATGATTAATCAACAAAATCAACAAATGGTAAATAATCGATACATGTTTTTACAACAACAACGTGATATTCATGAAATTCAAAAGGAAATGTTAATGTCACATCAAAAACAAGAGAAACAATTATTGAAATATCATGAAATGAAAGAACAAAGAAAGAAAAAGATTGAAGAAGCAATAGAGAATATTCAACGTCCAAGATCAAATGTATCTGCATATTTTCATTATATGAATATAAATAGAGAAGATGAAAAGAAATTGAATCCAGATGTACCATTATCAGATATTTCAAAGATATTAGGTGCAAAATGGAAACAATTATCACCTGATGAGCAAAAAGAATACTATGATCGTGCAAAAGAAGATAAAATTCGTTTCGAACAAGAAATGCAACAATACAATTTAAAATGTAAAGAAATTGCTGAAAGTTTTGAACCATTAAATTTTCAAGGTATACTTGAATCACCAACTTCACAATCACAACAATTTGCCATTCAAGCACAAAAACAATATCAATTACAACAAGCACAACAAGCACAACAACAAGCACAACAACAACAAGCATTACAAGTACAACAACAACAAGTTCAACAACAACAAGCACAATCAGTAATGCTACAACAACAAATTCAATTACAACAGCAATTATTAATTCAACAACAATTACAACAACAACAATCAGTAATGGAACAACAACAACAACAAGCAGCAGCAGCTGCTGCTGCCAATCAACAACAATTCCAATGTGAACAATGTGAATCAAATGATATTGATAGTAATTTAATGACTTGTTCAAAATGTGACAAGAAATTCCATAGTAAATGTTTGAAACTTCATCAAATATGTGTAGATAGTTATAATAGTAGTAAAAGTAAAAAAGAAAACAATTGGAAATGTGTAGATTGTAAAGATTGTCAATTGTGTAACGATAGTAATCACGATGATAAAATGTTATTTTGTGATGTTTGTGATAGAGGTTTCCATACATTTTGTTTGGTACCACCATTAACATCATTACCAGAAGGTGGTTGGAGATGTAATGATTGTGTATTCTGTGTTCATTGTTATACAAAACAACCACAAACAAGTAGTCCAAAATCAATTAAATGGAGAGAAAATTATACTTGTTGTGATTCTTGTTATTCAAAAGGTTTCACTAAAGTTGTAAGTACAAATTAATAATATTGATAAATCAAATGCTAGCACATTTATTAACATAACATTTATAATTTTATAATTTTATAATTTTAGAAACATTGTTCAGTTTGTAGAAATGTATTAAAGGATGTTAGCGAAGAAGAAGAATCAATTACAGAATGTTCATATTGTCATAAATCAGTTCATGATAATTGTGATTCAAATATTACTGATAATCTTGAAAATGAACATTATACATATAAATGTCCTTCTTGTAAATCTGGTAAACAAATTATACCTTCTCCAATAGTTGGCGCTGAAGAAAAACCATCAACAAAGAAATCATCTTCACTTGGTAAAAGAAAAAAGAAGGATGATGATGTAAATGTTGATGAATAAACAAATATTTTGTTGTGATAAAAAAAAAAGTAAAAAACCAAATCAACTAGAACCAAATAAATAAATAACAAACAATACTATTCTAAAATTATTTATTTAGTCAAAATTTATTTTTATTTGTTAATTATTTAATCCACAATTGATGTTATTAAAGAACGCTGCTTTGTTTCATTTAAAAAAAAATCGTAATTTTTGAAAAATTTAACGAATAAAAATTTTTTTTTTTTTTTTTTTTCATTCGTTTTTACGGAATATTTTTTCATTTTGTTAGATTGATTATAATTTGTATTTGTTTTTTGTGTATATATATAAATTTTTAAAACAAACATACATTCAATATTAGTATAATAATACAAGATAATAAATAATAAATAAAATGTCAAAATCATCATCATCATCATCAAAGAAAGGGGTATCTGATCCAGTTTTAGAAAATAAAAGAACTAAAGTTACATTAACAAATTCAGGTGTTGAAAATGTAAGAAGAAGAGAAAACAATGAAACAATAATAAATGTTACTATCAAATCACCAGAATAATTACTAATACATGTTATTATTGTTTATCTATTACTATTATTTAGGCAAGAGGTACATATTATAGCGGAGCATATACAGCAGTAGGATTTGATAACAGTTTTAGTTTAGAAAGATTTAAAGAAGATTTCAAAATCAATATATTATCAGAAAAAAAATATGAATTAGTATTTGAAATGATGGGAGTTGATGCACCAATTGCAAATGCATTACGTCGTATTATGATATCAGAAATAGCAACAATGGCAATTGAAAAAGTATACATTATAAATAATACAAGTATTTTACAAGATGAAGTATTAGCACATCGTTTAGGCATGATTCCAATTAAAGTGGATCCAAGAAAGTTTAATTTCAAATTACCAAATAAAGAATACACTGCAGAAGATACATTAATCTTTCAATTAAAAGTTAAATGTGAAAAACAAGGTGATAAAATTATAAATGAAACTGTTCTTTCAAAACATTTAGTATGGGTACCAACACAAGATCAAGAAGAAATGTTTCCAAATGAAAAAGATCATCCACGTCCAATGGAAGATGATATACCAATTATGAAATTAAGACCTGGTCAAACTATAGATATTCAATGTTATTGTGAAAAAAATATTGGTAGAGAACATATTAAATGGTCTCCTGTTTGTACTGCATCTTATAGATTACAACCATTAATCACTGTTAGTCCATCAATCAAAGGTGAAAAGGCTAAAGAACTCAAAGCAAAATGTCCAAAAAATGTATTTGATATTGAAGAAAGTGGTGATGTCATTGCTGCTCGTCCTTTAGATTGTACAATGTGTAGAGAATGTATTAGAGATGACCCAGAATTTGAAAAAAATGTTAAAATTGAACGTGTTAGAGATCATTTTATTTGTAAGTAGATGAAGAAATATAGACATATATTATATTAACAGTGAGATATACAGTTAACTTGATATTAATGTCAATTTTATACGTCCACTCTACAGTCTCAATTGAATCATCAGGTGCATTAACATCAAGAGAAATTTTCCAAGAAGCTATCAAAGTATTTATTACAAAATGTAGTGTTGTTGAAGACGGTATCAAAAAGATGGTTAATAATTAAATTACAAAACGAAACGAATCAAAAAAAAAAGATAGAAATAAAAAAAAGATAACTATAGTATAACAAGTTTTTTTTATTTTATTAATTGTGTGTAACAAAAGGTAGATGATGTAGTAGTGGTGGGTGGATGGGTTTATAATTTAGATTCAAATAACTTTAATCTTGATGAAAAACCAATTGTTTTTGCTAAAAGATCTTTTACAGCATTTTTATACATTTCTTCTTTTAATGAACCATATGTAATTCTATCTTTACCTTTTTCATGAACTTTTTGTGCAATTTCAACAGAATCTGATAAAATGTCTAAAGATGATTTGTCAACTATTTGTAATGATTGAGCTTCTTTACCACCATATCTTTTACCAGTTAAAACTACATCTCTAAATGTAGTTGCATTTGTAATTTTACATTGAAGAATTGAATTCATACCAGGTGTTAATGGAATGTGTATATCGATTTCAGGTAAACAAAAGAAACCTTTATCTTCTTTCATTACCCTATAATCATGTGCCATTGAAAACATTGCACCACCTGCAAAACTATGTCCATTCATACATGATATTGTTGGAATTGGGAATACTAACATTCTTGCTAGAAATTCATGAAAACTAAATACAAAAGTTTTGAAATTATCTGCACCTCTTGGTAATGCCCAATCTAAATCTAATCCTAATGAATAAAACTTTGGACTTGTACCTGTTGTAATTAAACATGATGCATTCTCACAACTGTAACATGATAATTAAAAGCAACATACTATTAATATATAAATTTAGTACTATTTAATATTATTGCATCAATTACATTACCTTTCAACATAATCTAATGATTGATTAAAGTTTTTAAGATTATTATCATTGAATCTATTTTCATTATCATTTAATGTAAGTAAAAATATATCTTCATTTTCTTCAAGTTGTTCAACATAAAAGTTTCCAAATTCTTTTTTATTTATCCATTTCATTTCTTTATTATTTATTATTTATTTTGTATACAATGATACCAAAACACACAATTTTTTTTTTTTACTGAAAATGAAATTTATAAAAATTAATTAAAAAAATTAAAAAAAAATAAATAAAAATGACGATTTAGATAACCTTAATTGGATTGTTAATTGAATCATATGACACTATTCTGATTATTATTCACATATGTATGTATTCCATATTATCTTTGTATTAGGTGTGATATAATTGGTGTGTATATAAAAAAAAAAAAGAAAAAAAAGAAAAACATATTCTTTTTTCCATGTATTCTCTTTCACATATTATTAAGATGAAATATCAATGACTGAATGTTTAAATGAATAACAGATATATATATATCAACAAATTAATTATACAAATAAGAGATAATATCTAAACATCTCAAATGTCAGAAACCACCAAACACTTTCAAAGTATAAAACCGATCAATTTTACAAATTTTTTTTTTTATTTTTAAAAATTTTATTTTTATTTTTATTTTTTTTTTTTGGGCCAACCCTAATTTTGTGTGTAAAAAGTTATCGAGCCGGATTTTTTTCATTTTTTTAAACCTTCACACATAACGCACTGTAATAATGATTTGTTTAAAAAATAAAATGATTTAATAACATATCATATAATATTAATTAATACGTTTGTGTGTGTTTTCGTTTGTTTGTTCATATTACAATAACCAGGTTATCGGAGAATAAAAAAAAATAATAATATATATATAAACAGCACGGTGTTTTATTTTTTTTTTACTTGTGTTTATTGTGTGTGTGTTGTATAAAATTTATTTTTATATAAAAAAATAGATATTTCAGATATCATATCATATCATATCAGTGTAATAATAATAGTATCAGTAGTAATATAGTGGGTGGTGTGATATTCCATTGTAATATATATATATAAAGAAGAAATGATAATGTTATCAGGTGGTCCAATTGGAGCAGGTGCAATATGGACGAATTTATTAAAGGTTGCATTAATATGGGGTATATTCATGGTGATATTATCATTGGCAATTATATTAGTTAGAATACTTAGAAAGAATAAACCACCAGGTTTACATTTATCATTACGTGCAAAATTAGAAATATATTTAGCGTATACTCATATTGGTGAAATGATTGAATTTATTCAAGTTGCATTCAGTATATCATCAGTAATACTTTTCATTTATGGTACATATGCAGATGCTTCAAATCCTCCTATGTTTTATTTAATATTAGAAGTTGTATTAGCATTCTTTTTTACACTTCATTGGTCATTAGATTTCTTTGTTTCAAAAGACAAGTATGTATTTATACATATATGAAACATAATCATTGGATCATCATCATTATACTAACGATACCCC
>JACAFY010018510.1:0-13300 GCA_015252635.1 Dictyostelium capitatum | reverse complement strand
GTGTTTGATTTTAAGCCCAAACAAAAGGAGTAAAAATTTAAAAAAAAAAAAAAAAAAAAAAAAAAAAAAAAAAAAAAAAAAAAAAAAAAAAAAAAAATAAATTTTTAAAAAAAAAAAAAAAAAAAAAAAAAAAAAAGAAAAATAGGATTTATTATTTATTTAATGTTGAAATATTGTGAAAAAATTATTGAGTTCAAACTTTTTAATTACTTAAAATCTTTTATTTTCATTTGACATAATAACTAAAATTAAAAAAATTTCATTTTTTTTTTTTTTTAAATTTTGCATTTATTTTTTTTTTTTTTTCAATTTATTGTAAAACCAAGACACACAATGAATAGATTGCCCATCCTAAATAATGTTGCAAAATTTGCAATATCAAATTTTAAAAACTATAAAAATACAAATAACATAATTGGTAATTCAATTATTAATAAAACGATATCAATAAACAACAACAACAATATAAATAATATAAATTGTTTAAGTAATAATAAATTATTCTATACAACATCAAATCAACAACCATTACAAACACCTTCATCAAGAAGAACAGCAACATCTGTAAGAATTTATAAACTACAAAGTAAACATGATATAATTATAAACATAATAATTAACTTTATACATATTTATTATAGATATTTTCATCAAATAATAATTCAAATACAACAGGAACAGGTACGATAATTGGAAATACAGGACAACCAATTAAAGTTCAAGTTATAACATCAAAATTTAGAACATTATTAATATTGGTAATTGGAGCATGTGCAGTTTATTATTTATTTTTTAGTGGTGGAAGTAAGGATAAAGGTGGTATAATGTCAATTTTGACAGCAAAACCATTTAAATCAATTACTGAAAGACCAAAAACAACGTTTGCAGATGTAATGGGTGCAGAAGAGGCAAAAGGTGAATTACAAGATTTGGTTGATTTTTTACGTCAACCACAAAAATACTTTGAAAAGAATATTGTTATGCCAAAAGGTATCCTATTAGTAGGTCCACCAGGTACAGGTAAAACATTATTAGCAAAATCTTTAGCAGGTGAAGCACAAGTTTCATTCATTACAATTAATGGTTCAGAATTTGAAGAAGCATTTGTAGGTGTTGGTGCAAGACGTGTAAGAGATTTATTTGAAACAGCAAAAAAGAATTCCCCATGTATTATATTTATCGATGAAATTGATAGTGTTGGTGGATCAAGAGCAAAACGAGTAAATTATCATCCTTCAGAGGCTTTAAATCAATTGCTTGTAGAATTGGATGGTTTTAATGGTAGAGAGGGTGTAATGGTAATTGCTGCTACAAATTATCAAGAAACATTGGATGCTGCATTAATTAGATCTGGTAGATTTGATCGTATTATTCAAGTTCCATTACCAGATTGTAAAGCAAGAAAATCAATTATCGATCATTATTTACGTGGTAAACAAATTTCAAATCGTGTAAATACAACTATAATTGCACAGTCAACACCTGGATTTTCCGGAAGTGATTTATCTAATTTAGTCAACTGGGCCGCAATTGATGTAACAAAACATAATCAACCAGAAATTACAATGGAAGCATTGGAGAATGCAAAAGAAAATATAATAATGGGTAAAGAAAGACATTCTTTGTTGATGAGTGATGAAGCAAGAAAGATCTGTGCATACCATGAAGCAGGTCATGCATTAGTTGCAATTCTAACAGAAGGTGCCAGAACTGTTCATAAGGCAACTATCATGCCAAGAGGCGATGCACTTGGTTTAGTATCAATGTTGGACAAAGAAGAGACATTTGTTACTAAAAAACAATTGATTGCACAAATGGATGTTGCAATGGGTGGTAGAGCAGCAGAAGAATTAATTCTTGGTAAAGATAATATTTCTCAAGGTGCATCAAGTGATATTCAAAAAGCAACATCGATTGCTAAATCAATGGTATCAAAATATGGTATGTCTGACAAAGTTGGAAACATTTACATTCAATCTGATAAGAAATTATCTGCAACCCAACGTGATTTGGTAGATTCAGAAATTAAATTACTCATTGATGACAGTTATGCTAGAGCAACATCTCTTTTGAAAAAACATTCCAAAGAACATCATCTCATTGCCAAAGCATTATTAGAGTATGAAACATTATCATTGGACGAAATTAAGGATATCATTGCAAGTAAATCATTATCCAATAAAAAGAATCGTGAGCAATTATTGAAAGAAAGAGAGGAAATTCAAAAGAAACGTGATACAGATTTTAAAAAGTCTTCAATTTTTAAACCAACTCAACAAATTAATCCAAATGGTTTCTTAAATCAACAACAAACTCAACAAACTCAACAACAACAACAGCTTAGTGAAGAGAGTATCAATAAAATTAAAAAACAATTTTTAGAACAAAGAATCCAAAACCAAATGTTACAAGAAAGAGAAAAACAAATAAAGAACGAATCCAATAATAATAATAATAATAATAGTGTTTCAATTCCAATTGAAGTAAATAATAATACAGAAAAAGTAAAACCAACAGAAATACCAATATCTGATAATAAAAAATAATAATATTTTAAAATTGTAATTATAAGCCCTGTCAATTGGACACAATTATTATTTGAATCAAAAGATGTTTTTGAAAGTATTAGGATAAGATGTTTAAAATATTAATAGTATATTCATTAAATTTACTTTTTCAAAATAAAAAACAACAAACCATCCAAATAAATGTTCATTTTTTATATTAAATTTATTTGAAAAAAAAAAAAGCCAAAAAATTAAAAAAAAAATTAATTGATCAAAAAATAATTTTGTTTTTGTTTTTATTTTCTATTTTTACTTTGTATTTTTAATTTGTTTTGTATTTGTATTTTGTATTTTTAATAAAATGATAAAGGGAAATTTCTCAAAGCAATCAGCTTTCAATTTAGATATGGCATTAGGTAATTTTTAATGATATTAAAGTGATGATTTTAACTTTTTTTTTAAATTAATATTAACCAATTTTAATCAATCGTTATTAAAGATGAATGTCAAGATTGGATTGAAAAAGTATTAAGTGTTAAATTTCCATCAGATTTTCAAGAATCATTAAAGGATGGTGTTTTATTATGTAAATTAATTAATCAAATTAAACCAGGTAGTGTTTCCAAGATTAATGAAAAACCATCAACAGATTTTGCAAAACGTGAAAATTTAGCATTGTTTGTCAAATCTGCCAAAACAATTGGTTTAAGGGACACTCAACTTTTTGAATCTCAAGATCTTTTTGAAAGTGTTAGAATAAGAAATGTAAATATAAATGAGAAATAGAAGACTAAATAATCAAGTGTAGAATAGGAAATAATAACCAAGTATAAAGAAATTAACACACACAAATAATAAAATTATACAAATAGGTTGCAATTTCATTATATTGGTTAGGCAGAGCAGCAAAAGCATTAAATTTTAAAGGACCACAGTTAGATTTAATGAAATTTGGTGTTACCATGAATTGTTCTGCATGCAAAAAAGCAATTACAAATAATGATTTCTTAGCCACTTTAACACAACAATTTCACACAAGTTGTGCTGTATGTTGTAATTGTAATTGTAAATTAGATCCAAAAAAGAAATTTTATCAAGAAGGATCAAACATATGGTGTGAAAATTGTATGATCGGTGCTACCAATTTAGGTGGTAATAATACAAGTGCAGGTAAAAGTGGTACATCTGGTAAAAATGGTAAATCAAACAACGATGATAAATGTACTGGTTGTTTTGGTTCATTGGAAAAGGGTTACGTACCAGATGATTTAGATAAATCAAAGAAATATTGTACAGATTGTATTTGTGATTTATGTCATGAACCACTTATTGGTATGTAATTTTAATACCAACTTTATATTCAGTATACTCTAATTTAAATCAAGTTAAACTAACAAACTTTTATAACAATATTTTTAGGTAACTTTGAAATTAAAAATGGCAAGAAGATATGTGATGGTTGTTCTTGTAATCAATGTGGTAAAAGTTTAGAAGATGGTTATTTTGAAGAAGGTATTTCAAAATATTGTGAACCATGTGCTAAAGATAGAATTAAACCAAAATCACATGTTCAAAAAGCAGAACATTGTCATGCAGGTGATGGTCATAATCATAATCACAAACCAACTACTACCACAACCACTTCAAGTTCACCAAAACAAAGTAACAAAACTTGTAAAGTTTGTGACAAACCAGTTGATAATAAACCAAAGAAATACAATGATGACAGAGACAAATTTTGTCAACCACATGAAAAAGATGCATGTTGTGGTAAATGTAATAAAGAAATAAATGGTCAATCATTAAATGTAATGGATAAGAATTTCCATCCAAATTGTTTTAGTTGTGAAAAATGTGATAAAAAATTACAACCAGGTGATCAAATTAAGAAATCTCCATCAACAGGTAATCCATTATGTGGGCCATGTGGTAGTGGTAATGGTAGTAATAAGAGTTGTCACGATTGTAAGAAACCAATTGTTGGTAACTCTGTTGAAGCAGTTGATAGACCATATCATCCTCAATGTCTTAAATGTCATTCATGTGATAAAGTTTTGAAAGATGAATTTCAAGAAGTTGATAATGAACCATTTTGTACACCATGTTCAAAGCAACTAAATGATGTTACAGGTGGTAATAAAAATAATAATGGATCACCATTTATTACATCTGGTTGGACTGATTCCGATCGTTGTGTTCATTGTGCTAAACCATTACATGGTGAAGTTGCAAAAATATTTGATACATTTTATCATAAAGGTTGCTTCAAATGCCAAGATCCATCATGTGGTGCATCTTTAATTACTGGTTATTTCCCACACAACAAAAAACCTTTTTGCAAAACATGTTCAGTTAAAATTCAATCTGCATCATCTGAAGTTTGTCCAAAATGTAACAAAGCTGTAGTAGAAGGTGCAATTGTTAAAGCATCTGGTAAAACATGGCATAAAGGTTGTTTCACTTGTACAACTTGTTCAAAAGTAATTGGTGATGGTACTGCTTTAACTAAATTTAGTAAACCATATTGTAAACAATGTTTTGATAGTGCAAAAGTAGTATGTGCTAAATGCCGTAATCAAATAGCAGGTGAAATATCACGTGTAGATCAAAAAGATTATTGTGTAAAATGTGCTCCAGCTCCTTCAACAAATGTTACTCATGGTGAAAAAGTATCTGTTGGTTGGACTATTGATAAACGTAGTGGAAAGAAAACTTTTAACTAAATAAAACTATACTTGTTTTTATTTTAAATATTAAATTATTTTAAATGTATATATTTTTTATTATTGAATTTTTATGTAATAGATTTAGAGAATTCATTGATGACTTTTATATTTATTGGGTATATCATTTAAAATTGTTTGGTATGTTTTGGAATTGATATCAATTTTTTTCATTACTTGATCAATGATAAATATAATATAATTTTCGAGGTCTAATAGATATCTATTTGATTGTAATTCCAATTCTGTATGATCTGATACAATTGATAAATATAATTTTAAAAATTGAATTGATTGTTTTAAATCAATAATTTTAATTTCTGTATATGAAATAACATTTAAATCTTTTTTAAATTCTTTTATCATTTCATAATTTAAAAGTTTTAAAATGTTTAGAGAATAATTTTCCAAACAATATTTAATTGATAAAGTTTGAATTGGTTCATTTAAATTTAATAATTCATTGGTTGTTGTTCCATATTTAGTTAAATAAAGTTGATATACCAATATTGATTTTGATTTTAAAATTATTTCTTTTAGCAATTCTTTTATAATTTCATTTTCATCCATGTCTTTTAGATGTTGATATGTTTCTATATTTACTTGTTGTTGAGGTTGTTTCATCATTAATCTAATACAAAGTAATAATGAACCAATTATATGTTCATTTGATTTATTGTTTGTACTATTTTTACCAAATAAACCAACAATGGAAGATTGTATTTGAAATAAATCATATCCCCAGGGCATTTTTATAACCAGATCCAAATCAATTAATTGGTTTTGAATAGTTGATGATTTGAGAAAAATTAAAAACATCACCTCCAAATTCAATTTAACCATATTCACAAATTTTAATTGATCTTGTTGTTGATGTTTACTAATGATCAATTTTAATGTTATATCCAATAACTGATCTTTAATAATTTTATTTTCTGAAATTGCATTGAAAAATCTATAAAATATAGAAGAATCTAAATATTCATTATCATAGGATTTTGAAATTAAAAATTCAAATGTTTGACCAACTTTTAAAATACCAAGTACTATATTTATCATTTGAAAACTTGTTGAAAATTTAAATAAATGACATACCAATTTATTCATGTACATGTAAACTTGTAATTGTTTATCGTATTTTTTTAAAAACAATTTAACCAATTCACAAAATAATTTTAAATCTATATAATCTTCATTTAAATCAATTGAAAACAAATGAACCCATGGGAATTCTTTTTCATTTAATGATTTGTAACAATTTTGAGGATGTAAAAAGTTATCATATATATATTGATTACATATTATTTTATATTTTAGAATAACATATTGTTTATTTTTGATCATTGCATTTAAGTGATTTATATCTTTGAATTGACCAATCCATTCATTATAATCTAAATAACAAAATATTTTGAATCGAATATATTTATTACGATACACCATCCAAAATAAAATTTCTTTTCTGTCCATTAATTTATTTCCAATATTATTTATATTAAAATAACTGTTTTAAAATTAATTAATTGGTAATGATTTTTATATATTTCACTAAAATAATCAAAATTTTTTTTTAAAATTTTCCCATAGGAAAAAGTTGAGAAGATGTCTTGGTATAAAATTTTAAAATATATAGTACTTTTATTATAGGATATATAATAATTTTATTTCATTTCAGAATATTATAAAACAATATACAAGTTTAAGTAAATAATGGATAATAATAAAAAACAACAATTAAAAGCAGTAGAAGTTTTTGAAGACAACCCGAGAAAGGTTTATGCTATCACTATTGATGATGTCTTTAATCAAGAGGAATGCGATGAATGGATTAAACTCACAGAATCAAGAAAATATGAACCAGTATTAGTAAATATAGGAGGTGGAATGCAACAGTTGATGTCCGATATCCGTAATAATGATAGATGTAAGAGCACTTAAGTTATAAAATCAATATTAATTTTGCACCTACTAATGTACTATATACATATTTTAGGTATCATAGATAATGAAGAGATGGCAGATATGTTATTTCAAAGAGTTAAAGAGTTTATACCCGCAAAGTTTAATAAAGATTGGGAAATACAATCATTAAACGAAAGATTAAGATTCCTTCGGTATACTCCAGGTCACTTTTTTAAAAAACATAAAGACGGAAATTACAAAAGAGATAGCGGACCTAAAAAGGGTGAAACTTCTTTTATAACATTACAACTTTATTTAAACAGTGTTGAAGAGGGAGGTGAAACAAAATTTTATTATGGAAATAAAACAATTGATGTAGTCCCAAACCCAGGCAAAGTTTTATTATTTCAACATAACCTATTACATGAAGGTGCTATTATCAAAAATGGGATAAAGTACGTATGTCGAACTGATGTTATGTATGACTAAAAGCACGTATGCTGAACTGATGTTATGTATAACCAAAAACGAATATAAATAAAAAAAATGTAAATTTTCAACTTTTGACAACAAAATTTTTTGTTTTTTTTTTTTCATTTTTCAAAAAAGTTTAATTAAACAACCAAACATATACATATTAATAAAATGGTTTATATAATGGGATTTGAAGGTAGTGCCAATAAATTAGGAATTGGTATTGTTAAAGATGATGGGACAATCTTATCAAATATTAGACATACATTTATAACACCACCAGGTGAAGGATTTTTACCAAAAGATACAGCAAGACATCATAGATCATTCATATTATCATTGGTAGATAAATCACTAAAAGAATCAAATTTAAAGCCAAATGATATAGATTGTTTAGCATATACAAAAGGTCCAGGAATGGGACCGCCATTACGTTCAGTTGCAGTTTGCGTTAGAATGTTATCTCAACTTTGGAATAAACCAATTGTTGCAGTTAATCATTGTATTGCACATATTGAAATGGGTCGTTTAATCACAGGTGCAGTTGATCCAACTATTTTATATGTTAGTGGTGGTAATACACAAGTAATTTCATACTCTTTGAAAAAGTATCGTATTTTTGGTGAAACCATTGATATTGCGGTTGGGAACTGTTTGGATAGATTTGCACGTGTAATTCAAATTCCAAATGACCCATCACCAGGTTACAATATTGAACAATTGGCAAAAAAATGTAAAAATAAGGAAAATATCATTGAATTACCATATATTACCAAAGGAATGGATGTATCATTTAGTGGTATTCTATCTTCAATTGAAGGCATGGTTAAAAATAAACAACGTCAAATTAATCAAACACCATATCCAGTTGAGGATTTATGTTACTCACTTCAAGAACATTTATTCTCTATGCTTGTTGAAACTGCAGAACGTGCATTAGCACATTGTGGTCAAAATGAAATACTTGCAGTCGGTGGTGTTGGTTGTAATCAACGTCTACAGGAAATGATAACTCAAATGATTTCTCAAAGAAATGGTAAATCGTTTGCAATCGATGAACGTTATTGTATTGATAATGGGGCAATGATTGCTTGGGCTGGTTATTTAATTTTTAAAGATGGCACAACAACTCCACTTTTTCAAACTACTACAACTCAAAGATTTAGAACTGACCAAGTTGATGTAACTTGGAGAGATTAAAAAAATAAAACTAATTAGTTAAACGTTATCCATCCAAAGACCTAGTTTTTTTTTTAATTTTTGTTTTTTTTTATTTTAAAATTTTGTATTTTTTTTTCAATTTTTTTAAAATTTTCAACATATCCATTTTTATATTGGTGTAAACTTTCGCACAAATAATAAATAATGACAAGTTTAGAAAATAAATTAAAAGAATATATTCAAATCACATTGAAATCATTTGATACAGATGATTCCGAACCAATTGTAGAATACTTATTTAATATTGTTATGGATGTTGATTCATCACAAGAAGATAAAAGAGAATCAATTCAAGAGTTTTTAGAATCACTAGTTGAAAACGATTCAAATGAATTTGTTGGTCAATTATTAAAGAAATATCAAGAAATCGTAGATGACAGAAAAGCAAATGAACAATTAAAATTGGCAACATTAAAAATACAACAAGAATTAAAAATTAAAGAAACAACTCAATCTGAAATCACCCCGGAAGAGAAATATGAAAAGTAAATATAAACTTTCTTTTTAATAATATATTCATCATTGTATGCGTATATACGTGGTATTAAAATTATTTTCTATATGCAGTCCATATCATAAAATGACAAGAGAAGAACAAAAGAAAAGAGATGCATTACTTTCAAAATATGGTTATGATGAAGAAGATGTAGATAGTAATGGTGATATTATTTTACATGATCATGTTGAAAAGAAAAAGATTGAAGATCAAAAAATTGAATCTGGTTTAGGTGAAAATTTAAATGCAAAGAGAATTGCTGATGAAGAGAAATATAAAAGAGAGAAATCAAAGATTGAACATCAAAAAAAAGTATTAAAGGATAAAGAAAATCTTGAAAAACAAAAATTAGCAGAAGAAAAGAAAAAAACTGTAAAACAAGAAAAGAGAAGATTATAACCACATTTGGTTTTCCAAATACACCACTATGTACATTCAAATCACATATTGTTTCAACATAAATACTCAGACAAACACTCACATTCACTTGGTTCGATAATAGTTATATAAAAATATATATTCAGGAGCTTCAATTTTTATTCACTCTTTTTTGCACAACATTTGCACACACTCACCATGAATATGTAATGATCACCACACATATATAGGTTTATTAAATAATTAATAAAAGTTACAGTTTATTTAAATATCTTTTTGGTTAATGTCAAATTATTTTAAATGACAATAAAATAACCATTATAGTATTGGTTAAAATCGTTTCTCTTGTTATTACTAATTTACTTGAAGTTGAATATGACATAAAATAAATATCATCAAAAGGATCTCGAGTAACTGGTTCTTGTTTATATGTAGAAGATGCAAAAGAGCTAAATGAACTGAAACTATTTGATGTTACACTACTAATTGGTCTATTGCTGAATGCGTTGGATGCTTCATTGTTAGATATTGTTTGTTTTTCATTTGAAGAATCAGATGAAAATGTATATGGACGGTCATTGTTTTTTGAATTTAGACTATTATTATTTTGGTCATCGGAGTTTGATTGGTGATTTGTCAATGAGTGTTTTAAATTAGATTCATCTGATTTAGAATCAACTACATCAGTATTGTAAGATTGAGGATCATTTTGTGAATTTCCATAACTAAATGATGAGGATTTTAAATTGCCATGTGAACTCTCTTCCTTATTAATTGGTGAATATTGTCGTGAATTTGATAAAGGTGGTTGGTACTGATTAAGTTGAATTGAATTATATGATTTAATTGTTTGATCACTGGTAACTATTGATGTTATTTCTTTAGATCCAAATGATTGAGAATAAAAAGTATCACCATTATATGAATTATCATCTTTTTTTGAATTAATTGATGAAGAGATAGAATTATCTTTTAAATAATTATAGCCCCCATTTTCATTTGAACCTAACTTTGATTCACTATGATTATCTTGGATTTTGGCTGAAGATGATAATGATTCATTTGGGTTATTTTGGTTTGATTTGCTTTTTTCTTTTGTATCAATAACTTGTAATGTTTGGTTAAAATTAATTGATGGTTTAAACTCACTAGAATCAATTTCCCCTTTAGTTGAAGATATATTAAAATCTTTGAAAATATTATCAGTTGATGAATTTTTATCTGAAGATTTATCGCCATTGCTACTGGATTCTGATGATTTATTCTGTTGATTGGATATTGAATTATAAGAATTAGAAGAAGAAAGTAATTCAAAGGTTTTTGAAGATGAGGATCCAAAATTTTTGGGTTCTATTTTATCTAATAAACCATCTATTTCAGATTGACTGGACTGTTTTGGATCAAAATTAATCCCTGATATTGATGAGGGGGGTATTTGTTCATTTAATATATGCGTGTTTAATTGTGTAGAATTATCCGAACCATTAAAAAATGAATCATCTGCAGTCTGAATTAGATGAGGATTTAAATCACTTCCATTTGAACTCTCTTCATCAATTGAAACTGACCCAAAATTCCTATTTGAATAGTTTAATGTTTCTGAATTCATGTTATTTATAAAAGTTTGGCCTTCATTTAAATTATCATTGGGTTGTGAACTACTATAACCATTATTCGTGTCTAGAGGTTTAGTGATTATTTCATTAGTTGTTGTTATAATAGGAGTTTCCACACTTGTTATTAAGCCAGAAATGGGTATATTTGAAAAAGCAGAGTTAATATCAGATTTAAGATCATTAACTATTTCAGGGTTAAAAGTAACGGGTGCAGAATTATAGTTTGGTGCAGTTTGTAAAATGGGAGAATATCCAGATGAAGTTAAATAGTTATTAATAGTGGAGACTGGTTGCGGTGTATTACTGCTAAGGGTTGTTTTAAGGCTACCAATAGTTGAAAAGTTTTGGTTTTTATTGTTTGAAAACGAATCAGCACTAGTAACAATTGGTGATGGTTTAAATGTATTAACACTTTGAACAGTAGATTTTGATAGTTCGGGTTTAATACCATTTATTTGAGTTATTGATGAAGAAATAGAATCCAATGGTTTATTTGTAGAGTGGATAGTTGGTGATATAAATGGGAATGTTTCCGGATTACCTGAAAGTGGAACATTTGTAGGTAAATGTGTGTATAAAGGAGTATTATAATTTGGCTTATATGTAGGATTTAAAGGATTGTGTAATGGTTTACTAGTAGTGATAGTTGGAGGTTTGGTGTATATGTGAGTTGGTGAAATGTATGAATTTGATTGAGAAGTTATTGGTTTAAGAGTTGAATGATCAATAGGAATAATAGTATGTGATGTGGTTACACTAATAATGCTTGAATGGATAGTTGTTGAAGATATGGTAGATGTTTTCGGAACAAATTTATTTAATGGTGCCTCTGGGTTTAATGAATTTTTTGGTTTAATAGGACTGATCGGTGTTGGTTCAATTGAATATTTTGGATTTTTATTTATAATTGTGATGGTTGGGGTGGGATTAATTGAATTTTTTGGATTATTTGAATGTATTGGTTTATTAGTGGAAGGATTATTATTTTTATGGTTTTTTTCTGGATTTATAGTTGTGCCAAGATGTATAAAACGGAGGCATGTACTATGTCCTTTTATCATTCTACATTTGAATGAATCTGGACAAATAGTATCTAAACATAAAAATGGATAATCATCAACTGGAATGCAGTTTGGAAAACCATCTTTATCTTGATCATAACACGCATAACCATATTCACAATTTACATATTCACAACTATTATTTAAATCTTTGCATGTTATAATATCATCAGATATATTTTCACAAATGTAACCATAAGGACACATTGCGTTAAAAATACCATTTTTGAAACAGTACCTTAAATTTTCCTCATATATTTGACTTTTTGCTGGTGATAAAGCGATTAATATTATTACTACCACAGAAATTAATTTTAAAATATTCATTCTTTTTAATATATTTGAAAATGACATTAAACATGATAAATAAAATAATTTAAAACAACAACTACTATAATTAAGAATTAAATTATTTCATATTAATTAATATTCAGATTATTATTGCTAAATATGTATATGTATAATATCTATTTTGATTTTAAAAATAATATTAAATTTTCATTTTATTATGTAGAAATCTCTAGATCCAATTTCAGATCAATGGTACAAAATCATATTAACATACATATGTTTTCATTATTAGAATTATATAATTGTTTATTTGTTGTTGTGCAAATTATAATATGTATTAAGAAAATTAATGAAAAAGTCTTTTTTTTTTTTTTTGAATTTTTTTTTTTTTTTTTTTTTTTTTTTTTTTTTTTTTTTATTTATTATTTTTTATTGATTTCGCATCATGCTCTCTTTTGTATTTTATTTGATTAGAGTTATATGCAATTTATAAATTACTTCTTTTTTAAAAGGGGAAATAAATTAATCAAAAATTAAATATAACATGTTATATATCCTTTTGATAGTTTTATATATAAAGTCTGTTATATATAAAAAAAGGCAAAGGATACACCACACATAGAGAATAGTT
>JACAFY010018499.1:0-13314 GCA_015252635.1 Dictyostelium capitatum | reverse complement strand
AGATTGGAATTGAGGTAGCAATTGATGGATCTTTGAAACCAGAAATTGGTTTTTTACCAACAGATTGTAAAGTTTGATTTGCCCAAGCAATGATATCAGAATCACCAAGAATTTGTAAAATCAGTAATAATTTGAAGTTCTCTAGAATTGAAATACTAATATTTTACATTTTTTTATGTGTTTTTGATTTTTCATTGTGCAAAGAAGGTAATCAAAAAATTATTGTAAATGCATAAATAATGATAAAAAATATATAAATTTTTTTTATAAATCATTGGTTATTTTTTTTTGATTATATATATTTTATTATTTGTTCTTTTGTTTTTTTGTTTTTTTTGTTATATATTGTGATTTTTAATCATCTTTATCATTATGAATTAAATTTTGAGCAACACGAATTCTTTTTCTATCATCCAATAATTCTCTAATTGATTCTCTCTTGTGTCTTCTCTTTTTATCTTTTGTGAGTTGTTTCTTTTCTTGTTTCTTGAGTAAATATTCTTTTGGATTTGCAACAGCCTCAATTTTTCTATCTTCTCTTCTCTTTTCTCTTAGATCATTTGTTGCTTTGATAATGTTTTGATAGATTGACATAAATTTATTTGTACCAACTTTTTTCTTTAAAATATCAATTACTTCTTGAGCTAATTTCTTTTCTTCTCTTGATGTACGTATTTTTTCATCAGTGCATTTAATTAATGGAATTAATAAAATTGAAAGGAATGGCATTAATTCTGGTACAGTTAATTGTGTTGATACAGCAGCAATCCATCTGAAAATATATTTTCTTCTTAATAATCCACCTTTAGTTGACATGTATGATAATCTTTTAAATAACCATAATAACATTGATGATTCTTGTTGTTTATCTTGATTAATAATTTCATCCTGTTCTTCTTGATCATCACCTTCTTCCATTTGTTCATCAACTTTTTCTTCTTCTTCTTCTTCTTCTTCATTTTGTTCTTTTTCTTTTTCATCATCAACTTGATTCATTTCTTCATCAAATTGTTGTTCTTCTTCATTTTCATCAATTTGAACGAAAATATTTGGAGTTATATCATCATCTTTATTTGAAGTTGAAGTTGGTGGTTTAATATTTTTACATTTGTAGAATACCATTGAAAGATAAATTAAATTTTTGATAATTGTTAAACCAAGTTCTTCAGTTAATAATCTACTATTTAAAATTGAACAATGTTTCTTTGTAATTTCAAAAATTGAACTTGAATTAAATAATATATTATAAATTGGTGAAATTTCATTTGCATTGGTTGATTTTGATGATTTTGTAATATTCTTTTTACCAATACCACCACCACCACTAATTTGTAATTGATCAATAATTGGAATTAAATTTAAAATTGATTGTTGAGTAAAGAAAATACTATATAAACGAGTTGTACTTGATCTAACCCAAATATGAGGATAATTTAAAAATTGAATAGTAAGTGACCAAAATTCAGTTACATTTGAAGCCAACATTAATTTTGGATGAGCAGTGAAAATCTTTTCAAAACAAGTGAAAATTGCATAAGTTAATTGCCAACCAGGTAAAATTGAATTTGAATTTTGAGTATCATCAGAAATTTCATCGATAATATTAAATGAAGATTCTTTTTCACGTAATGAATTTAAACATTGTTGAATATATGGAATTGATTTTTCAATGATAACAGGTACTTTCGAGGAGAAATTTGACATTGATTCAGAAAGAATACCAAATATTTGAGCAGCAGTTCTTGCCATTGTTGAATTTTTAGCACCATTTTCAAACCAAAGTGCAGTCATATCATAAATTTTATCAGCAATTGTTGAACCAACACCACTAATTAATAATTTAATATTTTCAGCAACCATTTCACGACAAGTAATAGAATTATCACCAGCTAAACGAACTACCAATGGTACAAATAATAATAATGCATATTGATTTAAAATTTGTTGTGGAAAACGAATGATAATTTGATTTAATGTTTTCAATACAATGATACGACCATCTTCATAATCATATGAAAGATTTTTAATTAAAAATGTAATTTGTTGTTTTAAACGTGCATCACCCATTGGATAAAATAATAAGAAATCAATGAAAATATTTGAAATTAATGAAGATACAAATGGTTGATGAGTTTGAATCATCATTGAACAACATAAATCCATTAAATCATAAATTTCTGGTAATAATACTTTACGATTAACTAATACATGTAACATATTTAATGAACGAGTTGTATTTTGATTTTCAGTTGCAGTTAAATTTTGACGTGTTAATGAAAGTATTGCAATTAATTGTTCTTCATTTACATGTTGAGTTTTAGTATCACGTAATAAACAAGTTGCCATTTCAAAACAAGTATTTGAAATTTTTTCATTACCAGAATCTTGTTGTAATCTTTTTAATACTTGAAGTGTTAATTGTTTTGATAATTTCTTCATTGATGGTAATTCCAATGTAAATATTTTCAATAAACATTTCAATGAAAGATAAACAACACGTGGTTGTTTATGTTCTAAACATTTTGAAATATATTTAACAAATGGATCAATCATTGAAACGTATTGAACTAATTCTGTTGATTTTTCCAATTTCAATGCACGAATTAACAAAGAGAATCCCAACTCTGTGAAAATGAATGAATGAGTTTCATTTTGATGAATACGTTGTTGTTTTAATTTTGAAGGATCTTGTTGAATTGAAAATGTTTCTTCGTATGTTGGTTTAATACCTTGACCAATTGTAGTATCCAATGTAATTGTTTTCTTTGATGATGTATTAATTTCTTTTTCTCTTAAACCTTTAACAATGAATTGATAAGTTATAATTGAAAGATTTTTAAAATCTAAACTCTTGTTGAATCTTAAACCTTTTGAAATCTTTCTCATCATTTCTTGAAGATTTGGTAACAATTTTGGTGAATTTGAAACGTTTATCATCTCTTCAATTGGTTTAATAATGAATGGTGTATTTGTATAATGAATTATATTTGAAATAATACGAAGTGAATCAAATGAACGTTGTGATTTAGCTTCTGGATAAGTATCTTGAATTTGTTTAACTTCACGTTGAATTGATGGTTCACCAAATAAATCTTCAATTATAATATCCATTAATAATGAAACTTGACTATCCAATACACCAACTTCAATTGTTTTTGATAATATATTTAATAATGCATGTAATGTATATGCAAGAATATGTTTTTGATAACCATTTTTAAGAATATTTCTCATATCTTTAAGAATATATGGGAAAAATTTATAACCAAGTGTTTCCATTACAGAAAGTAATGTTGAACGTGTGGTTTCTCTTATTTCAAATTCTTTACTTTTTAAACCAATACACAATTTACCAATTATAGTTGGATATAATTGTTTTGATGTTGTTTCTGGTAACAATTTATAAAGTTTCAATATGGCCAATGCAATTGAAAGATTAACAACACCTTCATTCTTTTGTTTTTCTGCTTTAGCATTACTACCAGTATCCATTTTTGAACTAGTTACAACTTTAATTTCAATTAAATGTTTCTTTAAACTTGGTGTTAATACACTTGTAATTGCTTGGAAAATATCTTCTGAAATATTCTTTGTTTTAACAATTGTTGAACCAATAGTTTTCTTTTTTCTTAATTTAATTGTTGATTGTGCTTTTGTTTTTGATACTTTTAATACACCATTTTCTTCTTGATCAGCATCATTATAATCTTGAACTAAATTATTTTGATCATTTTCAATTGATTTTAATTCAATCATTGTTTCATCTTGTTCTTCTTCTTGTTGATTATCATCATCTTCTAATTCATAATCTTCATTACCTTGTCCATCATCATTATCATCATTTTGTTGAGTATCTTGATCTTCTTTTAATTCAGAACCAGTTAATAATTCATTTCTAACATCAGTTTCATTAATAAAGAAATGGAATTCATCAATTACTTCAACAACAGATTTTAAAAAGAATTTAAATCTTTGTGGATGTTGATCCATAGTTGCAATTAATTTCTTTAATACTTGATAGTACCCTTTCCATTCCAATGATTTTGCAATTACACCCAATGATTTAACAACTTCACCAAGTACAGCTGAACCATGATCTTTAATTGGTGTTTCCAAAATAGTTTGAATTGATAATGGTAATATAATTTGATTAATTGTTTCAATTGATAATTTTAATGAGTTATTACCACCTTTACCACCATTATTATTATTCATACCATTTTCACAATATGTTTTTAATTGATGAAATGAAATTCTTTTCTTTTGTTTTTGAATATGAGTATAATTGAGGAAAAAGTTTTTATCTTCACCAAGACCAATTGCAACTAATGGTAATAAATCTGGATAAAATGATTTATTACCATTGAATTCAGTTAACAATTGATTAAACAATATTAAATATTCATCACGAGTTTCTTTATCATTGAAATGAGTACGCATTGATGAAATGAAAATTGATTTAAATTGAACCAACATTTCAATTGTATTTACATCATTTGAATCTAATGGTTCACCAGAATCTTTTGATAATTTTGAAGAAACCAATTTAATTAATTTTGAAATACCAGCAGTTGAACTATTTTTAATTGAATAATCACGATCACGAATAAAGTAAACGTAATTTATAAATAATGGTAATAATTCTTTGTAACCAAGTTTATCTAATAAATTATCATTAATGTATCTGTATGCTTCTAAACGTTTTTCATAATCATATGTTTCCAAATGAACACTCTTTTTAGTATATGAATTTAGTTTCATTAAATATGGTGAAATCAATTTCATATATTCAACTTTTTCACCCAATACCATGAATATTTCTGCCAATGATGTACGAGTTGAACGTGTTTTAAATACACCAAATAATGTTGACAATGTTGGAATATGAGTAACTGGATTTTCAATTAATGCCAATAAATTTTTGAAAATAATTAAAATTGATAATACCAAATCATCATCATCTCCCAATTTATTAAATCTAAGGAATGGAATTAACAATTCTAATATTTCATTTGCTTGATTTGATGATTTTGCAAATTTCGATAATTCTGATAAAATTGCTAATTGTCTTTTTGATAATTTACTTGGATTTAATGATTTATTTGATGATACAGTAGTGGTTGTTGAATCTTTATCATTATCTTTTTTATTTGAACGTAATAAAATTGATTTAACAGCATTAATGATTGTATCAATATGTGGTAATAATACTTTTAAATATGTATCAATTATTGATTGATCAGTTGTTTCAACAGGATCAACATTTAATAATAAATTTTCAATTATTGAAAGGAATGTATCTTGATGTGGTTTATAATTTATAAATGATAAAATTGTTGGTAATAATTTTGAATCTTGATTTAAATAACCAACCAATTTTGGATTTGATGAAACTACAAACAAACATCTTCTTAAACCAACTGGTAAACCATATGCATTTAATGATGGAAGTAAAACAGAAAATATTTTAAATAATTGTTGTACATAATTTTTAAAATCCCATGAATGATATTGTTGAATAATTTCTGAAAATCTACGGAATGCTAATGAACGAATTGATGATATAATCTTTGGACGTTTATCATTTGTTGAATTTGTTACATTTGTTGTAATTGAATTCTTTGAAATCAATAATAAAATTCTAACAATTTCATCCATTGAACCAATTAATAATGAACCTAATTGTTTAATTGCAGATTGTAAAATATTTAAGAAATAAACTTGTTGATCAAATGGTGGTAATAATGAAAGATCATCATATGCAATTGATTCATTCATTTTTAACATTGGAATGAATGGTACTAATAATTTCTTTATAATTGGTATTAATTCATCAGCTGATAAACCAGAAAAGTATGCAAAAATTGTAATACGTTGTGCATTAATTGTACTACGTGTAACTTTACGATTTAATTTTGAAAGTAATAATTTAACAACAACATCAACAATTTCCAAACGATGATTTGAATCAATTGATGAATTTGGTGAATCTTTTGAAATTATAAATGTTGTCATTTCTTCTCTCATTGTTTTATCTTGAATTAAACGTTCTAAATTCTTTTTATATGGTGATACTGATGGATTTGACCAAAGTAAATAACATTGTAATGCTTGAAATTGTATTTTTGGTTCATCAATATCTAAACAACGATAAAATAATGATTTCATTGTTTGTTCTTGATACATTTTAGTTGGACGTTTAAATTGTGAAAAGAATTCCAAATAGTATACAAATAATAATTCTGCTTGACTTTTTGAATATGGTTTTGGTGTTGATCTTGATTCAATAATTTCTTTGAAATCAAATGGATCTGATGATGATGAATTTTTAAATACTTTTGAAAATTTACTGAAATCATTTCTAACAAAATCTAAAAACATTACAATTAAATCTTTTGATTGACCTTCAACCAATGAACCAATACTTGACATTGTTTTCCATAATGTTGAATTATAATTAATTGGATCTGTTGATAATAATAATATATTCTTTGCATTCTTTTCAATTGAATTTGAATTTTCCAAATGTAATTTTTCCAAAATTTCATTAAATAAAAAATTTAAATTTAATTTATCTTTAATTATTAATTTTTCAAATGAAATAATTTCAGTTGGTAAAGATTCTTCTTCTTCTTCTTCCAATGTTGTTGATTCTTCTAATGTTTCTTCTTTACTTTCAATTAATTGATCTTCATCTTGATCTTGATCAATAATTTCATTTAAAATTTCATCATCTTCATCAACAACCATTTTATCATTATTATTATTATTTAAATTTAATATATTTAATTCAGATTGTTGTAATGTTTTATAAAGTACTGGGTAAAATTTGTTTACATCTTTTTTACAAAACAATAGAATATTCTTTTGAATTGCAGTCCATAATGGAGTGAAACGAATGTAAAGACAACCCATCATATAATTGTAAAGGAATTCATTCATTTCATTACCGATTTTACCATTCGAATAAATTGAACCAATTGAATCAACTTTTGATATAACACTTCTTGCTTCTCTAAGATGATATTGTGTAGTTTCAATTTCTAAACAATAATCAAATAATTTTGAAATTTCTAAATTTTCTTCAGTTTCCAAACTACTAATACCACCATCACCAATACTTTTAATACAACATAAATGTAAATGTTTTAATGTTGATAATGTTTCTCTTCTAATTGAATTTGATTTATTTGTTGAATTTATTTTAAATAATATTAAATATTCTTTAAATGTTGATAATGTTAATTGATTTGTTGTTGATGTAGTTGTAGTTGTTAATTTCTTTGATTTAGTTGTAGTTGGTGCTACTGATTTAATTGATAAATCAGTTGATGATAATTTATCAAAATAAATTGTTGATAATTTTAAAACATTTACATTTGAATGATTTGATTTTAATAATTGGAATATTCTATTTAACAATGATATTAATTTATCAGATTGGTAAATCGATGTTAAAATTGTTAAACTTGATAATGATTGTGATAATAAATATAAAATTGAATCTTGTTGTTCTAAAGTAGTAGTAGTACTATCATCTTTAAATGATTTTAATTTTAATTCCAATAATGTTGTTGTTTTATCTAATACTGAAATACAAGATTTAAATTTATCACCTTTTCTCCAACTTAATAATACCAAACTTGAAATGATTGACCAAACACTACTGTGATTAAAATCAGCCAATAAATTCTTTTCAAAATGATTATTAAAATTAACCAATAATGATTCTAATTTTTGTGAAAGTTGTGGTATTTCAAATGAAGGATACATTGAAATTGATAATGGTTCATCATTTTCATTCAATGTAAAAACACGAATTATAAATGATAACATTTCATTTACATCTAATTGATTTACATTTTTATCTAAATATTTAATTAATCTTGATGAAACAATTGTATCTTGAAGTGATGATTTATGAATTGATGTACAAAATTGAAATATTAATAAATGTGAATTTGTAATACCTTCCAATGAGAATAAACAATCTAAATATTTCAACATTGATTCTTTAAATTTACCACCTTGTGATTTAATTGCAATTGGAAATGATTTTGCCAATACAATTAATAAATTTGATGAATTAAATTCATTTGCAATAATTGTTTTCAATAATTTACCATCAATAAAGAATCTATCCAATATATAAAATATATCTGACATTTCCATAATTTTACCACCATTCATCCAATCTTTAATAATGTTGAAATATGCTTCAATTTGACTTGATAAATTTGATTTTTCCAATTGGTCAGTTGTTGTAGTTGATGATGATGATGATGATGATGAGGATACTGATTTAATTAATGATTGAATTTTATTTGATTCAATTTTTAATGTTGACCAAATTGGTAAACAATTATCACCTTCATTTACTGAATGTTGTTTTAATAATTGGAATAATCTAACTAATACACGGAATTTACATTCTGATTTACATGTACTATCTTTATAATCTAATTTTCTTAACATCAATGGTAATAAATGTTCAGTCTTTGAATGAAATTTACCTTTAACACCTTTAACTGAATGAAAAAGTAATATTGAAAATGAATCAATATATTCTTCATTTGAACTATTTGTTTCCAATTCTCCAAATAATTGATTTAATGTTTCATCAAATTGTTCAAATGAAATCTTTCTTAAGAAAAATGCAATACTTTCTGCTGCAAATTTTCTAATATATTTTCTTTTTTGTAAAAATAATTCTGAATATATTCTGTTTGTATTTTATAATAATTAATATTAATATTTTGTTTTATATTACTATATCACTACTATTAACAATATATGTATATATATTTTTTACATACTCGTATAATTGGAAAAAATTTGGTAAAATTTGTTTTTCTAAAAATTTAAATATATAACAAATTGAAGTATATAATTCTTCAATTGATTCAGATTGAAATGAATTTTTTAAAACTGTAATTAAAACTTTTAAAACTTTATAAAATGATCCATAAAACTCTGATCTTAAATCTCTTGATAATGATGCCAATATACTGTATTCAAAAATATTCAATATTAAGTATTAATATTAATAATAATGATTAATAATAATAATATGATATGATATATATACCTTAATAATGGTTTTAATGCAGTTGAATTTTTAATTGAAATATGTTGTAGTAAAATATCTATAATTTTATCTTTATGAATGATAATTTCTGGTAAACTATTATGATATTTACGAATATGAACAAAGAAATTATTATAATGTTGAGTTAAATTTAATTCTCTCCATGTTAAAATTGTTTGATGAAAATATGAATCATTTTCATCTTGTAATTCAATTATAACATCACCAACTTTACTAAATATATTAATGTCAACTTTTGATATTTTTTCTGCAAAACTTTGATACTAATGTAAATATATATATATATATTTAAATTAGTATAAATGTATGTAACAAAGTTTTTAATTGGTGTGTATATACTAATATTGAAGATGATAATTACTCTAAATGAATTTGTTTTTGATTTTAAACCTTCATCTTTATTTGTATTGACATCATAATATTCATCTTTTGCTTGTGCTTCTTCTTGTTCAAGTAATAATCTTTTTTGTTTATTACTTGATATCATATTATCATTATTTGACATTATATAAAATTATACAAATAATATGAATGAAACAAAGAATTGAATAACGAGTTTAAAGTGAGAAATGAAAAAAAAAAAAAAAAAAAAAAAAAAAAAAAAAAAAAAATTTTAAAAAAAAAAAAACAAGAAAAAAATTAAAATTAAAAAAAATAAAAATTAAACAAACAAACAATTTAAAACCCCCTTAAAACTTCAAAAATAAAAAAAAAAAAAAAAAAAAAAAAGTAAAAAAACCGAAGGTTTCGAAA
Source organism: Dictyostelium capitatum (assembly GCA_015252635.1). Lineage (NCBI taxonomy): Eukaryota > Evosea > Eumycetozoa > Dictyosteliales > Dictyosteliaceae > Dictyostelium > Dictyostelium capitatum. Next base: position 3,452 of record JACAFY010018499.1, on the reverse strand, counting down.
AACGATAGCAGCCCAAAAGTAAAATTAAAAAAATTAAAAAAAAAAAAAATTAAAAATTGTTAATGTGGATGAGATCTCATTTTTGAGTGAAATAAAAAAAAAAAGATTACTTCCATTATCATCATCATTAATAAATAATATTTTTTTGATTAAATATATATGTTTAATCAAAAAATATTATTTTGTTTTTTAATGAGTAGAAAAGAGATAATTTAATTCTTTCTCTCTCTACAACACACACCAAAAAAATTTATTTCATTTTTTTTTTTTTTTTTTTTTTTTTTTTTTTTTTTTTTTTTTTTTTTTTTTTTTTTTTTTTTGAAATTTAAATCACAATAATAAACTATCATCATCATCATATATGGTAACAATTTTATAAATTTAGTTATTAATTGTTAACATAATAATAATAATAATAAAAATAAACATAACTGTATTTATATCTTATATATCTCGTACACTCTCCAACAGAAAAAAGTAATGTTAATAAAATTTTAAAATTGAAATCTTATGTGTTTATAGGCCTATAAACATATTATATCGGCGATGGATATATTGATCATTGAGATTTATAGTATTAAAAATCAAATATCTAGATATTTTATATTAATTATGTGTATACATTAATCTATATAATTTATAGTGTATCAATCATCAAAGAATCAAAAACAATGTAAAAATATAGCACTTCATGGATATTGTAGAAATATAGATAAATGTGAATTTAATCATGATAACATAAACAACAACAACAACAACAGCAACAACAATCAAACAAATACAAATGGGAATAATAACAATAATACAAATAATAACAATATAACAAGTAATAATACAATTATCAGTCCAAATAATATAACATCACCAATAAAAACCAATAACAATAAATCACCAATTGATAATTTAACAACTTCATTTCAAAATTTAGGTACACAACAACAACAACAACAACAGCAACAACAAACAAATCATCATTGGGCTGATCATTTTCAATCTGGTATACCTGAATATATACCAAAACAACAATTACAACAGCAACTACTACAACAGCAACAAACACAGCAGCAACAAGCATTACATTTAACTCAAAATAATTATGACGACGATCAACAACAACAACAACAACACTATAATATGTATCCATATGATAATTCAGTAGATGAATATGATAATCAACATGTATATGTATGTTGATTTTAATAATAATAATAATAATAATAGAACATACACACAAGAAATATTATATTAAAATAATGATTACATCATCTTTTAGGAACAACAAAATGGGTTAGATCCAAATAATAATAATAATATGAATAATACTCCATTTTTAAATAATTTTGTAACACCACAAATGAGAAATGCGTCACCGCAATCATATCAATTCCAACAACAACAACAGCAAGGTCAAGGTCAACCAACAGTACAAACTCAAGCACAACAAGCACAACATTTTCAATTACAACAACAAATTTTACAACATATGAAACAAGCACAACAACAAGCACAACAGCAACAAACTTCAATACCTCTAGTTCAACAACAACAAATTTTAACATCACTACAACAACAACAAGCACAACAACAACATAATCCAACTAAATTAATTCAACAACAATTACAATTACAACAACATTTACAACAATTACAAGCAGCACAACAACAAGCACAAGTTCAAACAGCATCATATACACCATATCCACAATATACATCTGCATTATCATCTGCATCATCATCTGTATCATCAACTTCTTCATTAATTCGAAATAATAAACCCGGTAGAAGAAATATTGGTTCATTCTTTATGTCAGAATCTTTAAAACAAGATATAGTTAATCAAAAATCATTATTATATTTAACACTTGACCCAAATGGTAATTAATAGTCATGATATAATAATCACCACGAATACATATCACACTTTTATTGTAATAGTGTAGTGGTATTTATATATACTAATCAGTTAAATTTGATTTATTTGTTACAGATCCAAGACTCAAAAATATACCACCAATGTTAAATAAATATCATTCATTATTTCCATTGGATCATGATGCATCAAGAGAGAATCAAGGTAAAATGTTTGGATATGTAACATCAGTTTATAAAGCAATTAGTACATTGGATGGATTACCATATGCAATTAGAAGAGTTGAAGGTTTTAGATTATCAAGTGAATATGCATTACAAGCTGCAGAAACTTGGAGAAATATTCAACATCCAAATGTTGTTTCTTTAAAAGAAATATTTGTTAGTAAAGAATTTGGTGATAATAGTTGTATGTATAACCATTAAAAAAAAAAAACTGTAATATATAATCAATATATATAAAGGTATTAATTTTTATTATATCGTAACAGCACTATTTTTTACATATGAATTTTTTTCAGGATCAGAAACATTGGAAAGTAAATTTTTAAGTCAAAGTGGTAATCCATTATCAGAGAATATATTATGGAGTTTTATATGTCAAATTACATCAGCATTAAAAACAATACATTCAGCAGGATTAGTATGTCGTGTTATTCATCCAAGTAAAATATTATTAACTGGAAAGAATAGAATTAGAATGAATGGTGTTGGTATATTTGATGTTGTAAATTTTGATACTCCACGTAATTTATCACAATATCAACATGAAGATCTATTATTATTTGGTAGATTAATTTTAACATTAGCATGTAGATCAGCTGTATCAACTACAACTACAAATTTATCAAAATCAATTGAATATGTTTCAAATCAATATTCAAAAGAATTGTATAATTTAATTGTATATTTGTTAACAAAACCAGTTATAAATTTACCAAATATTGATGAAGTTGTATTAATGATATCTGGTAGATTATTACAAGAAAATAATTATCTTCATAGTTATACTGATGATTTAGAAGGCGAATTGGGTAAAGAATATGAAAATGGTAGATTATTCAGATTGGTTACAAAATTAGGATTCATTAATGAACGTCCACTTTACGATATGGATCCACGTTGGTCAGAAACTGGTGATCGTTATTTAATTAAATTGTTTCGTGATTATATATTTCATCAAGTTTACGATGATGGTACTCCAGTATTAGATTTCTATCATGTAGTTGAAACACTAAATAAATTGGATTGTGGTGTAGATGAAAAAATATTATTAATGTCAAGAGATGAACAAAGTTTATTGGTTGTAAGTTATAAAGATTTAAAGAAATGTATAGAATCTGCTTATTCAGAATTGGTAAATCAAAAATCTCATATCTAAAAAATTCAACCACAAACACCCTCCAAAATCATTTCAATCAATAAATTATAAAATAAAATAAATATATCAATTAATCAGTTCAAATACAACCAATCATTCAATCAAAAAAAAAAAAAAAAAAAAAAAAAAAAAAAAAAAAAAAAAAAAAAAAAAAAAAAAAAAAAAAAAAAAAAAAAAAAAAAAAAAAAAATAAAAAAAAAAA